>WEDG01000788.1:0-16399 GCA_017591395.1 Schistocephalus solidus | reverse complement strand
CCGCTACATTTAATGCACACGTTACTTATTGGCTACTTCATGGCATTGCATCAGGGCTGCGAGCGCTCCCTCATGTTATTCTGATGTTGGATATTTGATCGGTGTGGTGGGAAGGCCGTTTTATTCACTTAATCACGTTTTTCAGACATAATGGTTGTAAAAACAAATGTGTGTGACGATTGTTTTCGTAAAAATAAGGTTAACTACTCACAGCATTAGCATTTTGTGTTTTCTGTTTCGTTGTGTGCACCTGCCACGCATGAAATTTGATGGCACAGGAAGTCAAAAAGTAACATCGGTGCGTCCATTTTAAAAACTAGCTGACTGAATGCAGAGGAAAAACGGATCACCTGGTAGCCTAGCAGCTCAACAGGTAGCGGAGGATATAACGGCCGTCGGTAAATTTTGGCAACGAAATAAGCCTACTCTCGGGTCTCACATAACAAGCTGTTGACAATCCGTGACAGTGCTATCGGGATCCGGTGTTGAAATCACTATAGCAGATCAATGAGTGTCGTGTCGTGTCGCAATGCTACATTTTTAGACTCATCGATTGTACAAAAATCTGGCAAATCAGCATTGCTGAGCCTGATAGGAGAAATTCAGCCCTGTCTGATGATCCAAGCCTTTGGCGTAGAAAGTGGCCGGGGTTCGTGCATCGAGCATCACTATGAAGACGTAAAAGTGCCTCGGATAAGGCCCAATGGTAGCACGCAGTGACTGAGATCAGCAGCATGCCTCGGCAGTTATCTTGGTCCGAACAACTCAGAGCCAGGTCCCTGTACAGATCATGCCAACTCAGCAGATGATGACGGCAAAGTCAGCTAAAAGCGACTGGATGGATACTGGCTGACATTGAGTTTGCATCCCGAATTTGGTGTCACTTTCCTCGATGCAGGTTGACGAAGAAGGAGCTAAGGCCGCGGCTGCCACTGCAATGGGCTGTCAGATTGAATGTGCGATTTTTGCAATACCAGTGGACTTCAAAGTCACGCATCCATTCGTGATTGCTATCGCCGACGACCAGGGAACACCACTGTTCCTGGGTCACGTGTCCAACCCAAATTAGATGAACAGCGGCACGTGTATCCGTCACACGGTATGCAGCGTTCTTGTGATTTATTGCGGGAAGGCATTTTGCTAATTGTCGGTTTCATTCAATGAAAGGCTTACTTATAAAACGGCTTCATGTTGTTGTAGCAGTGCAGAAAAAAAGCTTAACAAATCGGATTTTGGATCTTTTAATTGTGCAGAGGTAAAAACGTTTCCTTCATATTCATGATTTTTATACATAACATTTCGAAACATCTATGTGTTATTATTTTTGGAAAATAAACATAAACTACGCACAGCATTAGTTTTGGTGTTGGCTCCCTCATTGTGTGCACCTGTTTCACATGAGGGGAATAAGATGGCACAGGCGTGACGTGTCATCCACCGCGCAAAGTCTCAGGCAACTCAGCATTTCTGAGCCCTGATCAGAGAAATCCGGCCCTGTCTGATGATCTGAGCCGGTGGAGTAGGCAGTTTCCAGTGTTCGTAACTGGAAAAATCACTTTATGAGAACCTTAAAAAAATTCGCGGATAGGCCGAACGACGCCACAGCGACTGGATCACCAGCATCACCCTGCAGTTATCTTGTCAGACAACTAGAGCCGGGTCCTGTACTGATCATTTTTTTTGCCAACTCCAGAAGATGACGGCAAAGTCAGCTAAAACTGACTGGATGGATAATTGGCTGACATTGGAAGTTCCGTTTAGCAAGCGGTAAACGTTCGAGACACGCAACAACTGTCAAATTACACGTAAAGTAATTTTCAAGGCCACATAGTAACTGTTCACGGAGGGCATGACAAGTTCATTGTTGAGAACTCGGCCGAGCATGAGCGCTGCTTTGAGCTATTCCAACAATTTCTTAACTTTCAGGTTCATTCAACCACCCCTTGCTCTCCCCATATAGGACGTCTGCTCTAAAGCTTTCTTTTTACAGGCAACTTGCAAGAGATTCCTTCAAAAACCAGCATCCTGACGTGAATGAACTATGCAATGTTACGGGTGTTGCGCTTGCCTCAAATGTCAGTGGCCTGCTCTTGACTACGCTGATGATATTACCTTGGCAGCTTCAATCTTTTATTATCTACGGTCAATGGTGTTACGAGTGATTGAGGTCGCCAAATCAGTCGGCAGATCTAGAAAGTAAAATCTGTGAACTTAATGAACAAATAACTACGGATGAGGCCAATGCCGAATGGGCAGAGTGATTATGACATTGTCTCCAAATATATGTTGCCTGTCAGGTTTTCACGGTCCATAGAAAGCGCCTGCGAAGCCGAATTTGACAGCTCAATCGCAACGAAGATTCGCACGCACCGTGAATCAGTCAACTCAGTTCCTCTCTATAGTTGTGAATGTTGGGCGTCGCGCGCATAATATCAACATAAAACAGGTGATAATTTACGACTGCAACCCGAAGATTATCCTTCGAGTGAGGCTTGCATCTTCTTTGTTAAAAATGTAGCAGTCTGCTCTCGCTGCGACAACATCGCAAGTATATCTCAAACCACCCAATGCGAGTGGTGTGGTTTGGTCAAATTTTTTCCTCGTCCGCCTCACGAGCTCACTTAAATTGCACTTTATGTGGCGATGCTGCTAGCCTGGAGGCATCGAACATGAGGTGAACATAAACCTCCCTTGACACATTCCGTCAAGGCATGGAAGGGGATCATAAACCTTCAGTATTTAGGGCTGGTGGCTGGCAAAAAAGAATAGGTTGAAAACTTCAGACCTGCTACTGCAGATTGTGACATGTACTGACTAATGGTTTCCTTGCCGTTGAAGGAGAAGTCACTGATGTCATAAATATGATACGCAAATCAAGGCCCCATATACTGAGAGAACGAGAAAATGCTAAAATGCCAGAAAAGCCTCTTTCGAAAATTTTGTGTAACTGTCACTCGCAGCTAGGAGGTTTTTGTCCCATTAATGGGTCCCACAGCGTTTCACATGACTTATCTGTTAGATCGATTCAAGTTTTTTTCTCTTTCTGTGCTTAAAATTTCAGCTATCGGAATTTTCAATTTCAGTCGGAGTCCAGTTTTGGCATCCCTCGTTTCTGTCTAGGACTCATTCATCAGTAATTCAAAAAGCGCTTTCTATTTCTTTTCTTATATTTCCTTCCGCCTTCCAGTGGTTGTTCATTTTTACATATCAATACCATGATATTTGTTTGCTACCTTCATACTTGACTACCTGCATAAATACAAATCTGTTAAACTTTATAAACCATGAATATATGGTCATTTTTTATCAATAATTTGCTTTTCTTTGCTATTTACCTAATGCTACCTACATAAAAATCTGTTTTTTTTAAAAAAACCACGAAAAGTTGGTCATTTCTAGTCCTTTGCTTACTGCACCTTATGGATTTTGAATGGATTTTGTCGGTAGGTAGCGTGATGTTTCTTAACATTAAAAAAGAAGGACAGTGCCATATAAAACGAGTACATATGTAGAAAGTACCTGGAAAAAGGCAAAAAGCACAATATTACGTAGTGTCTACAAATAAGTGATTTGCATATCACCCGGTTGAATCAGTGGTACTAATTGTTCATGCGTGAGCAAAGGATAAATAAATAAAATTATTTCTTTGGTTTGAAATAGTCATTGCAAACATTTCTAAAGTAACCAAATATTTTCACCAGATTATTAGGTAGATGGGGAAATTTGATGATTTGGAGAGTGATAGGATGTTGGATATGGCAATTCTTTTTAAAATAAGAATTTTGAAGTTAAAGGCGAAATATGGGAAAATGTTACAAATTTAATACATAGGACTGCTTATCCTGATTGACATTTACTGTTACCCCCAATAAGGATTAGGAACTATGGCTGCTCGTCTTATTTTTCTACAAATCTCGCAATTCAGTAGTTCTGCTCTTTGTCCGATTACAAATTCACTGACTTTATCAAATAAAAAAATAGAAAAAATCACCCGTGATGGCATCAGTTAGCTGAAGCTCGGTGATTGAACGTGATCGAAGACCATCAAAAGATAAAAACGTTTAAGTACTCATTTGATTAGGAAAAGATTTTAAATGAAGCCAACGAGATTTTCTGTCAAATAAGTGTCAAAATGCTGTTCAAACAAGGAAGAAAAGTACGAGTAGAAAAACATGGAGTTCGTCAGCACTAATTTGGCAATCATTGCGTATCTGCATAGTGGTCGAAGACATGAGAGTATTAGTTAGAATCCTGATGTATTTTAAAAATTAAGGAAAGGCTGTAGGTATTCGCTTACCAGACTTACAAATTGAGTGATTAAAAATTTTTCTCCACCTCAAGAAGAGAGTTCAGCCAGGAGGGAGTCAACCTTTTCCCGTATTTAATTACGTCGGACAGTCAAATTTTACTGCGTTCAGACGCATAAAATGTTGGTTTAACGCTTCCACGCATCCACCTACAAGCTTGCTGATGTAAATCACATCTTTAATATTGCAGCTTTAGTGTAAAATCTCCACGCTATGCGCGCATGTGAAGCCAACGACTATCATCTATTCAGTTATGAACTGCTTCCATCGATTTACATTGTTGATTTGCCATCTGCGGGCAAAGTTTACCTTTGAGGCTGTACGATAATCTGAAGATTACTGATGTCTTTACAGTCCTGATAAGTACATCCATCCTCTTGTTTACAGTTGAGTTGACTTCAATTGCACCAGCCCTTATCTGGCGATAAATGAATGCGTTTATTCTACTTCTACTACTACTACTACTATAACTCTTACTACTACTTTTACTACTACTATAACTATTACTTTAACTATGGGTAAACTATGGGTAAATAGAAATCCTTTATGGCTGAGTTGATGATTTGTGCTTTGAGTATTCAGCCGGGTCTAATTACTGATCCGTTAAGATAAAGGAAATGAAACCCATGATTCTACGCAAAATGGCATGGTAATTGGAATAAGGACTAGGTAAGAATTAAGCCTTTGGTAAGTGGAGATGCGTTTATGTCTTAATGCACAACGTAAGCTGACTGCAAGGTGGCGATCTCAACCGTATGGAAAAAAGAAGGATAAAACAGAGAAACGCCAAAAGAGAAGGAACCCTAACGTGCCTAACATGCAGTAATAAATGCCAAAAATCGTGGAGTCCTTTGGTGATGGCCAGATGGAGGCATATGTCTTTGGCCTCCTCGGTGAGACCCCTTACCGCACGGCATTGTAGATAAGCTTGACCAACATGGAGGCGAGATTAGGGGACGGCAGATTTTATTCAGGCTGAGCTCCAATAAAAAGCCCTGGATGTTGGAGCGGGGGGTTTTGTGGCACGCTTAGGTGCAGGCTCAAGTCCCACTAACAACTCTTGCCATGTTTAGCACTCCCACTCCATTGGATGTGATTCAGCCATGACGGCGTGGTCAGGAGCGTCTGCGGCCGCGTCAATCACATACGCCCCACGACGCCTCCGGTCTTCATGACTCCAAGTTGACAACGGAATTAAAGAGTGCAGTAGCTGCAGTCTACTATCACTTAAAACTAATCCATCTGAAGTTCACCGTCCATGCACCACCATACAGCTGAGTATACACTGGACATATTCGGAGTTTATATTATCTGGTTAGATCAGTTGTACTAATTTGTCATGCGTGAGCAATTGATAATTAAATAATATCGTTCCTTTGGGTTGAAATGGATATTGCATAAATTACTAAAGTAACCCGATATTTCCACGGGATTTTTAGGTAGAGGGGAAAATTTGATGATTTTGAGAGTTATAGTTCCACGTAGGATGACAGGTATGGCAATTTTCTCAAAAATATTATTTCATTTATAAGCGAAATATTGGGAACTGTTACTCCTTTTACTGCAAGTCATTGCTTATCCTGAGGGACATTTACTTTATCGCCCATTTTGGATGAGGAGCTAAAAATGCTAATCGTCCTATTTTTCAACAAATATCATATTTCAGTATTTATGTTCTTTGCCCTATTACAAATTCACCTACTTTATCAAATAAATTAATGGGAAATAATCCGTTATTGCATTAGTAATCTGAAACTTGGTGATTAAACGGTATTGTAGACCAATAAAAGTTGACAAAAATTATTCGTCTCGTTTAAGTAGCAGATACGTTTTAATGAAGCGGACAGGATTCTCTATCAAAGAAGTGTTTAAACACTGTTAACATGAAAATCTTGTTAAAGCAAGGCCAGAAAGTCTAAGGAGACAATCATGCAGTTCGTCAGTAGTCATTTTAAAATCTCAGCGTTTCTGCATGTTGGGTAAAGATGTCACAGGAAAGGATGGAATTTTGAAGTTTTCCACAATTTTTGGGAAATGCAGTAGATATCCGCTTGCCGGACTGAAACATTAAGGGAGAAAAGTAAAATATTCCCCAAGTCCAGACCGCAAAATCTTCCTCTATTTTGCCACAATAGTAGGAGAGGAGACATATGGTTGTAGGGCACCAAAGGAAGATTCCAATCATTGGCAGTAAACTGACCTCTTCAGTTTAAGAAGTTAGCCTGTTGACAACATATGACAGTGGACTATGTTTTCCAATGTGACTCCTAAGCTTACATATAAGATCAACATATGATAGAAGAATAGATGTGTAAAAGAAATAGTAAGTAGGGTGTAAGTAGGAGCCATCAGCGTCTGAGTTCCAGTCCACTGGTCAGCCATTCAACACACAACACCCGCCAGGCTGACGGCGTGGTCCGGAATAAAGCGACAGTTGACAGTCTTTCAAGCTACGGCATCTGAGAAATCTTGGTAGTCTCTATTATATCGGCTTGCGCTGAGGGACATATACGATGATATTTGAGGTAGTGTATGTGTTGGTGGAGGTAGTGTGCGTTTATGCGGTCTGGCTTATGGTATTCAACCGCAGGTTTTCGATGAAACGCATGTGGCCTTGTTGGCCCATGTGCTGTGTGAATGTGCGTGAACAGTGCGCACTGTTGAGTCCCGTGCGGCTGGAGTATGTTAGTGCTTTTGACACTGCTTCACCCATATATTCGCGATGGATTTGCTAGTGACCGAACAGGCTGATGTTTGATCTGCTCTACTCTCCTCACAAACAAGGAATTCCTGTTTTCCTTGGTGAAGGAAGCTTAAGCAATTCGCACGACATTTCAACCGTCGTAGTCCGACGATGTCTGTCCTATGCGCCACAGAAACGTGGTGAAGGTATGGTGACTTACGCTGGATTATAGCGAGAGCAGGCTTGCGTGCATCGGCTTCACTCTCTGTTCCACCCTCCCAAATGGGACCGGTGTAAAAACAGAGTAAAAAAGACTGGAGATGGGAGAGGGTGCGGGCCACCGCATTGTGGCCCACCGCAATCAACGGCACAAAAACCGAATGAAGAGGAGGCTTGGATCACAGCGGAGTGGGAGAAGCATAAAGGCCAAATTAAGAGGGAGCCATTACAGCCATTGAATGAAATTAAACTAAAAACATTTACTGAATAATTTCCACGAAACCAGCAGTTGCACTCTTCAGTCAATATGTAGAAATTGTGATCTTCCTGTGCTCACTTTAACAAGTTTCCATTATCAAAGGCCCTCGCAGCGGAAAATCACTGCTGCGGCTGGCCGATCGCCTTGGAGCGTCAACTGAAAGACGATCTGCCAATTCTATGCTTCCGGTTGACAAATCGTAGTTCGATATTCAACAAAAATCTCCATATTGTGCTGCTTTTGTTAAAAAAATGATCTGCTCTGATTTGCCTTCAAGAGAAATGGCTAAATAGTGACATTTATGCATAGCTTATGACCCCCCGTCTTTCTGTTGCTTTCGAGCTGATCGAAAATCTTCATCCTCCAACCGAGGCGTCGGGGTGCTATTTTGATCAACGAGCAGTTTTGTATAAACTGTTAGTACTTTGTTCCCTACTATGATAATTTGATAGACGTTATTGCTGTTATATGCAAGCCCCAATTGTTGAATACTTTTAAAGGCATTATATTTGTTAGTATTTATATTCCCTTTTCTATCTGTGAAGGTGACCTTGCACGTATTTTGACATTCTTAACAAAAGCTCAATTTATTGTCCTTTCAGCATCTTATTCTCTTGTGTGACGACTTTAATCAGGCAAATCTAATCCCGTTCACGCTGTTAGGCTTTGATGACCTTGTTTCATTAAATACTCGATTTGATGGCCCTCTTGATCCCGTTTCGAACAACTTACCCAATTTTTTCCTTGTTAAGAACAGGGCTCCATTGTCCGCTTCTGGTCATTCAGGACTGCTAGGCCTTTCAAAAATTAAAACACCTCTACAATTGCGCTGCTACTCAAGTCCAATCGGAACATTTTATAACTAGTAACTAGGATTTCAGCGTGAAGGGAGGCAGCGACGTTGAATTTATGCCAAGTTAATGGAAAGAGTATTCCTAGTTAGATCAAGCTGCTCCAAACTAGACCCACTTCATTAAGCGAGAATAAATGCTTAAAGAAAGTGTGGATTGTGCGTTAATGCCGGAGCAACAGTTTCTGCCCTTATAATGTGTTTTTGATTATATTCCTCTCTTCATCCCAATGGATGTGCTAGTTAACTAAACAAAAAATGTCATTTTTTGTTACTTTTTTAGTGCTTGCGTATACTGGTACTGTTTGACACAACTTTCATTATTCCATGCTTCGGAAATCATGTGCAATATTAAAAAAACATGATTAATTCATTGGCACATATGGATTTTTTTGATCTCATGCCAATTTCAGAGGAAAAGTAAAGAAATTGCAGTGCAAGAGTTAATTCCTCTCAGTGGACACGAGCCTAGGAATTCATCGTGGAATTTTGCGCAAGATCGCTTGTTTAATATAAGTGAGTCCTTATTCCCGTGTCTTAGCACTGTTTTCTGTCATAGAGCGAACAGTTGGGCATACTCATCACGCGACAGTGCTGTGGTCAGGCAATTCAGGTCCAGACCTTGAAGTGCACTCTCGAGACCGGAAGAAAACATTGCTGACTAAGGAAAATAGTAGTCTTCTTTTCTCAGTAACATGTTATGCCGGGACGCACATAGTGCATTTGAAAAGTCAGCTAAGAAGATTTTTCGTTCTATGCACCAGGATATACTTACTCATTCGCTAAAACAAAGAATTGGGAGCCCCCGGTCCTGCGAGAAATTGCATGGGAATTGGAATAAGTCTAAGGTAAGGATTAAGCTTTGGTGATGTATCCATACTACCAAGCGTAATATGTCATAGGTGAGCATTCACTTATGGCTGCTTTCAAGAATCATGCTCTGCGTTAACAGCCGAATCTGGTTTCTGATCCAGAAAGGCTGCATAAGGGCAATGCCTGGTAACTCAGGTGGCCTTACGTAAAATTTCCAGCTGAGGCTTAATGTAAGTGTGAAGTTGAGGGTTAAGGTTTGGGTTTGGGTTTATGTCAGAAGCAGGGTTAGAACAATTGAAGAGGTTTCCTTCCAGAAAGCTTTCTAAGAGGGGGTTCCTATGTCAGCGTCCTACCTCTGATCCTTTTAGGAGCATCAATTGCAGGTCTTGTCAGTGGCTTTGCCAATAGTCAACCAAAATAACCTCTTCCAAGAGGTTAAAAAACTGCACAATAGCTGTAGTGATATAATTTGTCCAACCAAATCAATGCATGCAATATGCTTACACATACGTAGATCCAGAATTTATTTTGTGGTGCGTCCCTTCTTACTAGCGAGTAATACTTAACTGTCAGAGCAAAGCCTGATTATGGATACTAAACCGGTAGCGGTTTTTTCCTGTAATAAATCGCGCTTCAATGATAAATACACCACGCATTCATTGGTTATTTCAAGAGTTTACTGCATAATTGTCCACAAACGGAAATGAAACGGCTGTTGATTGGATGGTTTACAATCTGCAGAAAACTGATTGATCATCTCCGGTGGCCACTGGCACTTTAGCTAAATGCGTGGATCAACCGCTATAGGAAATATAAACAAGCTGTTAAATGAAGTGAGGCAAGTAGAGAGTGCGTTAATGCACAAGTTAGGAGCACTGTAAGCGGGCGAAGAAACCCGAATGGAAAACAGAAGGATAAATTAGTCATGCAAAAAGAGGAGAAACCCCTGTGAGGCCCCTTAAGTGACCACGTAGTAGATACGCTTGACCAACATGGGAGCAAGATCAGTGGGCAGCAGATATTATGCAGACTTAACTTCCATAACAAGCAGCGAATTCAGGAGAGTGGGGCGAGGTGGCACTCGTAGGCACAGGCTCAAGCCACACCAGTTACTAGCCATTTTTGACACTCCCACTCCGTTCGATCTGATTCGGTCGAGGCGCCACGGTCAGGAGCGTCTGTGGCCAAGCCAGTCATCTGCACCCCATAAAGACTCCGGTATCCCTCACGCTAACTTCACAACTGGATTAGAGAGTGCGGTAGCTGAAGCGCAAGTCTCTTATCACTTAAAAGTAATCCTTGGGAATGTCATGGTCCATGCACCACCATACCGTGGAGTATACGCAAAGCACATTTGAAACCAACGGTCGAACTCTTGATGAGACGGGAGGGGTAGCAGCTAAAAGAAACATAAATAGCAAGAACGAATAGATCGATGAGGGTCTTGTATGAGGGCATTAATTACAGATATTTTATTTTTAAAAAGGTTCCAACAGCATACTATTACGAAATAGTAGAAAATAATGACCAAAATTGAAGCAATTTTCCGCTTTGACCTACAGAGTGGCATCGTGTCTTAGCAGCATTTACAAATTTGTGTTTTTAAACCACGAATATACGGTCATTTTTAGCCCTTTGATTTTGAATGGATTTTGTCGGAATTTAGTGCGGTGTGTCTTGACAGTATAAAGTAGGACATCAAGTTAAAACAGGGTACATGTGGAAAGAAAGTACCCAGAAGCAGGCAAAAAGGGCAATATTACGCAACGTGTCTAATAATAAGTAAATTTTGGAGCTAGATATTTAAGAGCCTACTATCAACAGTGGATCATTTTTAATGAAGCTGACGAGAACCTCTGTCAAACAAGTTAAAAAAGTGTCGAACAAGTTTAAACAAGTGTAAAACAGGTCAAAAAGTGCTGAAACACTTTTTCCAGGTCAATCTTGTTCAAGCAAGGCAGGAAAGTAGGAAGAGAAAATGGTACATTTTGTCAACAGTCATTTCGAAATCTCCGCGTATCTGCATTATGGGAGAGCTGTCTGAGAAAAGGATGGAACCCTGAAGTATTCCACAATTTTCGGGAAAGGCAGTAGATATCCGCTTGTCAGACTGACAAATTTAGTGAGGAAAGTAAAATATGCTCCGAGCCAAGAAGACAGTTCAGCCAGGAGAGCGGCAAAGCTGTGCGCCAAGCGTTAAGAACATATTCGTCAATTAATGACATGTTAATAAATTATGTAACTCAAGGGGTTTCTAAGAAGAACTAGAAGAAATAATGAGATATGGTAAGAATAATATGGACGGCAAGTGATAATCTACTGACCGCAAACGTTTTCTCTATTTTGCCACAAAAGTAGGAGGGAAGACATGGTTGTAGGGCACTAAGGGAAGATTCGAAGCATTGGGAGTAAACTGACTTCCGAAGTTATAGTCGATTACCTGGTGACAATATATTACAGTATGCTACGTTATTCAATGTGACTCTTAAAATCAGCATAGGAAAGACAATCAGAACGATTTTTAGAAGAACTTGTAAACGTTTGCCTTAAAATTAATCATTTATCCTGTCACGCTACCTTAGTTTATAGGAAAATATTAATGACGCATCAGACACTTCCTATTGCAAGAGGAATTTATGTTCATTTTGACCATAGCAGTTTAAAATGCACAACGCCGTAAAGCCGTTTTCAGACATGAAGTCATGTATCTGTAGATCTGCATGTAATTTCTGTAATATTGACCAATCACCGAGGAAAACCTTCAGAAGGTTAATATGGTCTTAGTCTGCCTGAAGCCATTTTCATGCCTAATATTTGTCGATTGCAGCCATTGCCATCTTCCCCGTCCAAACTTTTAAAAAGCCATAAGAATAGCAAATCAATGCTTCGCATAACAAGAAAATGCCGGAATCATTCTGTGTTTTTATATTTTGGATGAAGATATGAAGGCTTCCCTTAATGTCAGATTCTACATTGCTACCAGATAGTGTTCGCCATGTTACACCTGGTCCCGAACAATGTGCTCACTACTGCACAGGCATAACACATAACGTTTGTTAGATGGTTGTGGAAAGGTGTTTGTTTCTGTCCTGCTGAAAACATTTGAATATCACTGTTAAATCCCATGGTCACGTCATGAAGGCTATTGTGATAAATTTAGATATGCCAGGCAGCTATTAACGGTTTGCCAATGTGCCAGCTCTTGCTGCTCTCCGATTAATTTTTAAAAGTTGTCGATCCAATGACGATGGTTTCTAAGTCAAAATTTGATCTGCTTAGAGCATTGTTTTGGTTAAATTGCAGTTTGAGGAATTCAACCGTAACCAATCCACTGGTCCATTTGGTTTCTGTTCTAGTCTTTCACAGGACTTTGTATCATCACTATAGCGGATTTGGACTCTCTCAAAACTGATCGTGAGTGCAACGACAAACTTTCAATGTCATCGGTTTCTTCCTAATAATAGTTGATATAACCCCATGGAAGCGGTAAATACTCTAATGAACCTGGATATGAGCGCTGGAAAAACCAGCGCGCGTTAGCCCATCGTTTCTTGAAACTGAAAGTTCCGGATCCCCTGTCATGGGACCGAACATTAGAGGTAGATGGAGTAAGATATCTTGGCTTAATTGTATAGCTTCATATTTAGGCAGAGGGGAGAGTTGGAATTTGGACCTACCTTGACCCAAAAATATTTTGTTACCGCTGAAAAATATTAACTTTAGTGAAATCGACATCATAGAGAAGTGGCCACCTGTGCATTTTGATGGACATAAGAGAGCGCACTGGGAATTTTTGCATCGATCTCTTAAATTAAATGATAGAATTCAGCATTATAACGTAGAGTTTACCACGCATGATGGGATAAGGAGGATATAAAATAATTAGATAAGAATATTTGGGAAACTTCGTTCAGTGACTTTAAATATATTGAGGCCAAGACGATTTGCTTTTCATTCAAGGAGTTCAGGTATGTTTGGCAGAAGGAATAGGAACCAACCATGTCATTTTTCACTGTATTTACCTCCGATTGCCGTTAAGGATGATGATTTCCATTTTTCTCCCGCATCAAGAAGATGAACTACCGCAGTTGGGTGTCAGCAAGACCTTCGGTCATGTCGTTACAGACTGCTCTAGCTTGACTTACGGCAGCGGCCTTTATGTCTTCTTTCCATCATCGCGCTATACAGGAGGTGTCAAATTCCCCTGTTTTTACATTTTTGAATTTTAAACAAGCTCTCAATTCAATTTAATCTGGTGCATTATTTATATGATAAATGCTTCATTGTTCATTTCAACCCGAGTACAGTTTTGGAAAACGTCGTGTTAGAATAAGCGTCTTCTATCATTTCTCCCCAAACCACTTTCTATTTCTCCGCCTTCCAGTGGCTATGCATATTTACTCACCTTCCTAGTGTTTTCTCATTATGGTGTTGTTTGCTGCAGTTCATTCCTAAATTGATAAACATTTCATTGCCTCTTATGAACCTCTGTTTACCCCTCCCAGAATATTGTGCATTGGTCACCTGTAGTATGGAGGTAGATGTTATTCTTGATTCATAGTATTGCTTTTTGTCGTAGTGACCATCAGTTAGGGCTTATGATATTTCCGCCAGTTGATAGGGCTGTGATCCACCTAGCCAGATGTATTTAAAACGGCCTATCTATTCTCGAACCCAGAATTGTTCTGGCGGGACCGGAAGGCAGCATTGTGCATTTTTGGCCTTCTTTATTCTTTAAATTTATACGCTGATGTGAACCTACCTCAGTCCATCTGTTTCAATTTGCCGGGGAGCGTGCGTTCAGCAGCTTGCAGTATGCGCCATCACTCCTAGTACACTCAGTGGAGCTAAACCCTATGAGATCACCAGATCCTGATCTGCGGAGAGTCGTTGAGATGTCGGTGGTTGTTCAGAAGCATTCCAGGTCAGAGCTGCATTTCTGGTAGCAGATTCGCTAATCTGTATAAGCCATTCCATTGATTAACGAAGCCGTTTAGAGTTCTATTTGCAGTTGGCTGCACGTTATCTCGTGATCGCAATTGTTATCTCGGTCATCCTGCGGAGACACGATGCGAAATGATATGGGGGCAATCCATAGCAGTGGCCTCCTTTCGTGCATTGGGAGGAGTCGATTGTAAAATTGTTTTTTTTTTTCTGGAGGGGGCATTACTGCGGACGTTTCCCCTGCTAAGGAACATTTGCAGCAATTATCCCTTCAAATGTCATGCACGCAGTGGCGGTGATGCTCACTAAGGATTATTGCTAATCTTTGCTACATGTATCTTTCCGCACACATTTCCGTGGACAAGACCTTTACCAGCCATGCAGGTGCTGTAGGATTTCCTAGCGATGGTTTTGTCAAAGACACGATTAAGGAACTGCGAGTGATTTTTGTTACCGTTCAGACGTTGGTCCGTGGACCAGAGTGCTTTTTAATACCTTGGAGTATAATTCTACTGCATTGGAGTACGTGCATTGTGAATATCCTGCTTTCATTCCTCCATTAGAAATCCTGCTGCCTTTAATGACCTCGTTAATACTAAAGACTGCAAAATTCTCTCTACGAGGTCCGGCAGTTATTTCTGATTCCTGAACTCTTATGTGTATCACTGAAGCTAGCGGTAGTCAGGGTTAAGGTTTGGGCATTCCTAGTATGTAAAGTAAGCTTTCCTGTACTCCTGGAGGCGGATTTGTATTGCAGCGTGCTTATGCTGATCACTGCACGGGCAGATGCTGAAAACAATTTGGAATAATTTTACTAAAATTTCGAAACGAATACCCCATTCTAAGGTTTTGACAACCCTTAATCCCTTTATCCATTGTTCTGAAAGACATTTTCAAAAAAATCAGGAAAACATTTGAAACTGAATCAATGCGTGCAGTATGGCAATTATAAGACGACCCAGCAGCTATTATCTTACGCGTCCCTTACTTTTAGCGATTAATAGTAAAATGGTCGGGTAATGTGTGATATTAAGCCGGCAAGTATATCGCCTGTTATAAATTACGCTTGTACAACTAATACGCCACGCAGCTAATGATTCCTTTGAGATTTTACAGCACAGATGTCGTGAAATGGAAATGAAAGTGCCGTTGATTTGATCGTGTGCAATTCCCAGAAATATAATTGTACAACCCTAACAGCCTCTTGCACTTTATCTAAACGCATGGTAAAATGTCTATCTGAAACCAACACAATCCATCAGGAAAAGTGAACGACGAAGAAAAATGTGTATATGCTGATGCATAACCGACGTGTACTGCAAGTGGCTGATGTGGACAGGCTGGAAAAAAGAAGGAAAAATTGAGTTCTGTCAAAAGAGGACAAAACCTCAAAGGCCAAACATGAAAGCATGCCTGACTGTCAAGCCAATAAGATGTCCTCAGTTGATTTCCCAGTACGTGAGTGAGTGCTCGGTCCTTGAGATCTCGCTTTTAAGTTTGATGTTCGACAATCGTTATGGAAACTCAGCCCAAATAACGCCTGCCCTGCCCTGATCTCGCCACGTTGTCTGTTTATGGGGAAAATGGCCAATATATCAAGCACTACTAAGAATAATGCTACTACGCTGACAAGTTCGTATAATTCTACCGTTTACCGTACTACTATTACTTATGCCATTTTCCCATCGATTTCTTTCGCGTGTACTACTAATGCTACTTGCAATACCGCTGAAACTCCGATTAATATGACTTATAATACTGTAACTAGCACAACTAATATTACTACGGCTTTTAATACTTCTGATATTAGTACTTCAATGATTATCACTGCTTTAGATACTAGTAATATTTAGACTTTGCAATTAATATACATCCCTCCTGAAGTTATTAGTACTAATTGATTTTTGTCTGCTATTTATTCCCCTTCCATTACTAATGCTACCCTTACTAGAATAACTTTTACAAACACTTCTTCTCCAAAGGCTTCCAAAGATACTGCAATAAAATCAGCCATTATTACGGCCACTTCTATAAAACTTAATCTGCAACCTCCACCACAGAAATATCTATCACAGCTGAAATTACAGTAAAAGTACAACTCTTTCTGTTGCCAAAGGTTGAATTAGATCCCAATTGGTTAGGTTGTTCATACTAATGCAAGTCCAACAACCCTACTATTGGGTATACTAAAACTTCTGTTGGCATTAAGAATAATTATACGATTACAACCAGATTTATATATCGTACTAAGGATATTAGTATTGCTGATATTGTCATTAAACCAAGTATGGCTAAGACTGTAAAGTCTGATAATTTTTACAGCT
>WEDG01000787.1:85000-209182 GCA_017591395.1 Schistocephalus solidus | reverse complement strand
CATGAAGCATATGTTGTTATAGAGGAACCGACAAATTCAAGGGAACCGGGAATGGCCATTTCTGGCTTATTAGCCTTCATCAGCCAGTCATACCCAACCCCAAGTGTGGCATACCTGGGATTCGAAACCGCGACGTTTGGTAATTGAGTCGAATGATCTACCATTGAGCCACAGGCTCATTGTTTTTTCGGTTGCAATCAGGTCTATGATGGTAGTTTGTTGCTCACCGATCTGCATAAGGAACATGTATGTTCCGTTGTGCCCTGGAGCTCAGATTAGTGCCCTCGCAGGCAGTCGCATAGCGACATGTAGCATATGTTGTTATAGTGGAACCGAAAAAGACACGGGAGACCGGAATGGACATTTCTGGCTTATAAGCCGTCATCAGGCAGTCAAATCCCAAGTGTGCATAACGGAAAATACATGTTCCTTAAGCAGATCGGTGAGCAACAAACTATCATCATATTCCCGATTACAACCGACAAAGCAACGAGCCCGTGGCTCAATGGTAGAGCGTTCGACTCAAATACCAAAGGTCGCGGGTTCGAATCCCAGTTGTGCCACACTTGGGATTGGGTATGATTGGCTGATGACGGCTAATAAGCCAGAAATGGCCATCTCGGTCTCCCTTGTTTTTGTCGGTTCTACTATAACAATATATATATATATATTTATATATAGAATACGTCGTGAATGTAAATGAGATATAGGATGCGACCTAGGATAGTGCCCTGAAGTACTCTACTGGTGATATTCGGTGGTTCTGAGACCAATTTTCGAATTTTTACTAATTGATATCGGTTTTGAAGGTAGAATTTGAGAAAGTCGAGAATGGGAAGCCTCAACCTATGGCTTATTTACTTTACTGTTAGTCTTTTATGGAGTACTTTACCCATGGTTCTTTTTAGGACCGTAGATACCGTATTTCCGTCATCAGTGTTACTGGAACCGAATTCTAGGAAGGTGAGATTGCAGGAAAAATATGACTTTTTGGGTAAACATGCTTGTTGAGAGTGAGTGTGAGGTTAAAGTGTGTCAGATGGTTTGAAATTTGGGTTTAAATTATTTTTTTTCTAGGATTTTTGCTATTTCTTTTGTTCAGCGAACACAACGATAGCCTTGGGTATCCGATCGGTTCCCATTTTTAACGATTGGTGCAGTGCTTGATTATTTGGATAAATAGCATTTAACTGGAGTAAGGAGAATAGTATGCAGAGAACTATTGGAGCATATATTATATGCTTCAATATGCATGTAGGGATTTTGATCCGTTACGTAACAGATAGAGCTGTAAAGTTTTCATATAGCTTTGTTGACGGTTTCGTCGTTAAAACAGATCTCATTGTGGGTAAATGCCGCCATGTCTGTTGGTTGGGTTATCGATGTTTTCTTCAACTGAATAGTTGGTTGAGAAATTCTTGTTGAATGAATTTTCTATTTGGTTACCGTTCATTATTTCTTGTCCTGAGTCAACGATCATAATTTGGGGTCCTTGGTTTAGATTATTATTAATTTATTTCCGAAATATTTGGGCTGTTCTTCCAGGGAACTCTAATGCCCGGCGTTCTGCTGCTATGGCTTTGTTTGTTTCAATTTTTTCAACTAGGCCGTGAATTCCTCTACTTCATCAGACTGTGGATAAATAAATTCTAGAGGGATCCCTGATGTTGTTTTTAGTTTTCTTAAAATTTATTGGAAGGTAAGTTTGAAATTTGTGGCTACTTATACGGGGTTCTGTCATCTATTATGCTATCACGAATTGTAAATAGGGTAGAATATAAAAAGGTTAACTACCTCCATTGGGGATGTTGTTAGAAGGTATGAAATTCTGTCCATTGATCTCACATAGTTGCTCATGCAGTCTGCTTCGAGCTTTTTAGAATTTATATGTGTAACTAAAATCAGGTAGATTTGTGTTTAGAGGGAGTACTGATATTACTGATGTATGATCACTTTCAAAGGTTATGCTATCATAATGCGTATAGAGGGAAAAGATATAATTTGTGAGAACAACGTCTTTTATACTGTTTCCTCTAGTAGGTTTATTGATTATTTGCGTCCAGTTGTGAAAGGCAATCGATAATAAAAATGCATCTTGTCGAGTGGGGAACTGATAATTCAACCCAGTTTGTTTCTGGACGATTTAGATCAGTCATAATTATCTTATATTCAGTTTTACTGTTTGAAATATTATCTAGCAGATCGTTTAGGGTGGTATTGCCATTTCTACATCCTGAAGGGTGTAGAGGCATCCAATGCGTATTGTTTTTGTAGGCCTGGCATTTTATTGTGGCAAAACACACTTCGCCAGTTAACGTTACGTTTGGACCATCAAGATCACTTTGTTTAATGATAGTTCTGAGGTATGGTACAAAACCGCCTCCTCGTTTATTTACGCCGTCCTGTCTATATAAATTATAGCTGGGACATCTAGCGAAGCATTTGGTGTTAATTAATTTACCCATATTTCCGTTATAAAAGCTATATAGTGGTCATGGTGGTGGTGGTGGTGGTGTGTGGCGGCGACGCTGTGTATGGGAAATTAGAGAACAAGTGGTGATGATGATCATCGCCATGAGCGTCGTGTTAGTGGCTGCATGAGTGTAGAAGTGGCATTTTCGGAGAAAGTAGGTGGATTGGTGGGGTCTAGGGGTTACTAGTTAAGGGTAGCACCACACAGATAGCATTTGGTTACTCCATTTGTCTCGTACAGGTGGTGAGGGCTCCTGTGGCCGCTTCTAACTGGTACCCAACTCTCAAATGTGGCTCCACGTAGCTGGGCTCTTCCTAGCGACCACACCCCGGGCATCTGTCACGACCGGCGGCCTTAACCAGGTGAGGGTCTCCGGTGCTGTGTGTGCCTCCACACCAGGTATGTCTGACTCCCGAACTGCCCACCTCCCCCATCTCAAAAAATCCTACGGTGGAGGCAACAGCAACCCCGTAGTTGACCCAGGCTAACTCGGGTCGCTCTTCAACTAAAACAAAACTGTGACCCATAGTGGAGATTTGCAGTCATCTGGGATGTCCAAGCAGCTCTATTTAGGGACAGTACTGCTTGCCTCGTCGCTGAGAAAAGGGCTAAAAAAGGTACCTTAAACAAATGCTGGGTATCACGTCTTTTCCAGCCAGCCGCGGTTCACAGCTCGCAAAATACGCGGTCGTAAAACTCAAACAAACAAAAACTTCCCTCGTCCCCATTCCATACGCCATACCCTCCGGTCTGCTTGTGTGAGTCCGCTCACACTGGCAATCCGAGGAGTGACCGGCCGGAACGTAGGACGGCGCATTTCGCTCGGGAACTGGCACGCTACAAGGTGGACATTGCTGCTCTCAGCGAGACCCAATTCTCTGAACAGGGTCAGCTGGAGGAGGTGGGTGCAAGCTACACCTTCTTCCGGAGCGGCTGGCCAAAGGCAGAGCGAAGCGACGCTGGTATCGCCTTTACCACCCGGAACGACATCGTGGAACGTCTGCCCTGTCTGCCCTAGGGTAACAATTATCACCTGGTGAGCCTCCACCTGCTTCTTCGGGGAGACAATTTCACCAACATCATCAGCGCCTACGCTCCTCCCCAATGACGAGCTCTGATGCGGCCAAGGTCAAATTCTACGATGATCTGCACGCCTTGCTGGCGACTCTGCCGAAGGCGGACAAGTTAATTATCCTTGGTGACTTCAACGCCCGCGTCGGGACGGACCATGCTGCCTGGCAGGGACTACTGGGTGCCCACGGTCTCGGTAGCTGTAACGATAACGGCCTCCTTCTTCTGCGAATATGTGCGGAACACCGTCTCCTGCTGACTAACACCTTCTTCCGCCTTCCAACGCGGAAGAAGGCCACGTGGGTGTACAATCGGTCACGGCGCTGGCAGCTGCTAGACTATGTTTTCGTCTGGAGGCGATATCGCAGGACGTGATTGTAACCAAGGTGATCTGCGATGCCGATGGTTGGACGGATCACCGCCTTATCCTCTCCAAGATGAGACTCCAACGAATGCTCTAAGGTAAGCGACCACCAGGGAAGTTAAATATTCTTTTTTTTAATTTTCCTGCTCACTGTTTTGACATCAGCAACCAAATATCCCAGAAACTGGAGGACCTGCATGTTCCAGATGATAACGCCACCCTGAAGACACGATGGTGTCAACTGTGAAATGTCTTCCAGTCCACCACCCTCGATGTCCTCAGACGCGCACGCCATCAACACCAGGACTGCTTTGACGACAATGACGCTAACATCAGCAACTTAATCGCGGAGAGGAATTGACTACACAAAGCCTACATGGACCTTCGGACTGACGGAACCAAAGCAGCCTGCTTTAGATTCCGTCGCCTTCAACAGCAACGGCTAAGGGAGACGCAGGACGACTGGATTGTCCGCAAGGCTGAGGAAATCCAAAAGTATGCGGACCGCAATGAAAGGAAATATTTTTCAAAGCCATCAAGGCCATCTACGACCCGTGTATCAAGGGAACCACAACGCTGTGCAACTCTGGTGGCACAACATTTCTGACAGAGAAATCTTCAAATTCTGAAGCGCTGGACCGAGCACTTCAGAAGTGTCCTTATTTGCTCATCAGACATCTCCGATGCTGTTATTAGCCGGTTCCCTCAAGTGGACACGAACCATGACCTGGATCTGCCGCTTTATCTACCAGATTTCAGATTTCTAGCGGGAAAGGACCGGGATCCAATGCAATCGTACCGTAAGTCTACAAGCCCTGTGGGCCACGGCTCATGGCGGAACTCTAAACACTGTTCCACATTGTCATCGCACATGCACATCACGCATCGGCCGGGTCAGTCACTTGTGAATCACTCGCACAGCGACCGGCGAACCAGTGCCAGGAGCACCAACATACACCCGCCGCACCCGAACCAACTGTCCTTAATGCCCACGCACACACCGTATGGGCCTAGTAGGTCAGAGGAAAGCCTGTGTAAGAATACCGCCTGCTATACCACAACACTAAATCTCTCCTCATCAGCTTCTGCACCGCACATAATCACACACAACACCACAAAAAATTATGCTATCAGTCTGCGTAGCTGATTGAGAGGCAAGTATGATTCTTGGCACCTTCTCCATGTGACTCCTCTGTTGCATGTGTGATCTGAGCTTGAGAAAATGACGGAGTGATAAACACCGTGAGTTGGAAGGTTGCCAACTGACAATTCCACTTAGATCTCGCAGTCAGTCCAATGTGTGTTGTGTGGAGTGGCTGACTGGTGGTCTGAGAGTCAGGCTGCAATGGCTTTTTCTAAACGTAACCTCTGGCTATCTCACACATGTTAGATGTAAGTAGTTCAAACCCCTTTTGTGCGTATTATTGATGCTTGTTTTTGCGGGTGAAGGCCGTGTACATAGTACGCGTAAAGGAGTGCATCAACAGTTGTGCCCATTTCAACATCAGACAACTGACCGGCGTGGACGGCAGTCTGATTGCGGGGGTAGGGGAGAGAATGTGGTCAACGCATCAGCGCATTTTCCTCACTATAAAAAATCTGACGCGCTTGAAAATATCACGGTGCGCTAAAAGCCGTGGCTTGGAAGGTTGCCTACTGACGCGATACCTTGGAGCACGTGGACAGCCCAGTGTGTTTTCTGTGTGGAGTGGCTGACTGGTGGACTGAGAGTCAGGTTGCAATGGCTCCTTCTTAATGTGGCCTTTATGGCACTCCCACTCCGTGGGATCCGAGCCAGGTTTGGTGGCACGCCCAGGGGCGGCTCCGGCCGCGCCAGCCACCTGTGCCCTCTCCCATCTCCGGTCTTCTTGACTCTGTCTTGACACCGGGCTCAGGTTGAGGGAGTAAAAGAGTGTGCGGTAGCTGCAGCGCAAGGCTACTATCACTTCGAACTAATCCATGCGCAAGGTGGCGTCCCAGAAGCACACTTCTGTGGAGCATACGGTAGACATCTTCAGACTACGACGGTCAAACTGTCGAGGTGGATTGCTCATGTCGTTTCACTGAGTCTTAACATGGCCCACCCATGTGTGGAATGTTCATTGAGAGTGTGGACCGTTTGGAATTGTTTGGAGGTTGGAGTTTTGGATCAGAGGCAATTGAGAGTTTGTGGCCGCTCCTTTGGCTTTGGCAGTGATGATCCTGTTGGCTTTTTCCCTGACCTCCATCAGGTTGGTCGATCCATGGCGAAGTCCGTGCAAGTCGCCAGGTAGATTGGAAGATCTTTAAGAGAGGTCCGTAGAGCGTCTTTTTAGCTTCGCTATGGCTCTCTTTGTCAGCAAGCTCTCACAGCGACACAGCCGCGTTCTCCGATCATCTTCTTAAGGTGAATTCTGCATCGCAGTCTAAGTTTTCTCATCATGGTACGAGTACGGAGGATTCATTTCCGTGCCAGGACTTTCATGTGAGGTGTTCTGTCACACTATCTCAGCTTAAGTATTCAGTTAAGGCAGTTAATGTTGAAATTATTGATTTCTTGGCTTCATTAGTGTAAACGGTCCATGTAGCCACCTCGTAAAGCAGTGTTTTCAGGATTACCACCCTGTAAATGTTGAGTGCATTGGTGATTCGAAGTCCGTGGTGATTCCAGACGGGGTTTGCAGTCGACCGATGCCCTGACTGGCTCTAAGCCTCCCTCTGGGCACTTCATCATCTATCTTGGGAGGTGTAAGATGGGGTTGCCTGGAAATCTAGCCTGTCTACTTAAGCTAGTCGGGTGATGGTTAGTGTATGATTATCACTTTGTTCGTGTTGATGGCCAGTCTGGACTTTATGTTGCTGACGGCGAAGAGGTCCATGTTTCTTTGCATGGCTGCCTCTGTCGTGGTATCAGATACAAAGTCATCCACTAAGCGGAGTTCGTGGACAGTTGTTAATTATATCCGCATGGATGCTTATCATCATCGGGTGCCGAGAAGCCGTTCATCATTCCTGTAGGTACTGCCCAGCCTAGGGTGCTCATAATTGTAGGCGTATATAAGCATGCATATAACATGAGACTGCTTCACTTCACTTATAAACACTAAGGCCTCGGTTTCCTATATTTATCAGTATGCATTCTCTATACATTCTGGTCACTATATTACTACGTTAGAGGACTCTGCTTTGAGCCTAAAGGACCAATGAAAGAGGTTTATCCCATAACCTGATCGGTGAACGCTCCTTCTAATGAAAATATTTATATGAAAGTACAAATGCAAAAATTAATTTGATAGGCAAGCGTTGGTCTGGTCCTGAAAACAACAATCGTTGAGGTTGTACCAGTTGTAGGACCCATTCCAACCGTCTGATATCTCTTACATGGTGTACCTTGTCAAAGTATCAACTCATTCTAGCGCTGCAAAAAGGGCGCAATCACCCCTTGAGAATTTGCTATAGACATTATTCACATCCCCTACTTGGTTTCCATGCGCCTCTTCTGTCTTGGTATCATGGGATATTGCTTTCATGTTGAGAGTAAGATCACTTAAATTGCCCGTCCCAATTATTGGCACCACTATAGAAGGTAGTAACTCGATGTTGCGTTCGAGCTCAAATACCGTTCCGATACGCGATTAGTGACCATGTTTTATTCTACTTTGCTCTCTGGAAGCGCATAACAGGGTCATTTATTCGTTATTTCTCACGGCTTCATGCGCCAAAAGCCTTTATTTAATCAGCCATGCAATAATTCTTCTTCCACCACGTGACATTTGCGCGCAATTGCGAGTTAAGCCTCAACGTTTCCAAATTACCCTGAAGTTAAAAGTAAACAGTACGGTACTAACAGTTCAACCGTCGTCAAAGATGACATCCACTATTTATCCCACGGACTGGCTACAACAGTGGCAATTTATATGCAAATTATTTCATAGTGGGGCAGATTGCGCAGCATTAAGCTCACCCGCCTGGGCCCTGTGGCAAGGTAGGCACAGGCACAAGAACAAAAAAGGTTAAGTAGTTCGTACGCGTGTCTAAAACGACCTGACCCAGCGGTATGCACGACAATACACTGATTAAGACTGGACTCTCACGTAAGTGAGAGTGCCATAGAGGCCACCTTATGAAGTCATCATTGCAGTCTGACACGCAATCTCAAAAATAACGACTTTAATCTCTCCGTTAGCAACCTTCCAAGTCATGAATTTTAGCGTGGCTTAAAAGAAACAAGCGCATCGAAAGGGATGACAATGACGAACGAATTGACATGTCTTGAGGACTGATTCCCCAGTGCCGGCCTCAGTTTCTATTCCCTCTCCCACGCATCATTAAACACTCCGGGCCTACCAATAAACAGGTGTCTAGATTGGGCGTGATGGCTTACGTGACATGAACGCCTACGTTTAGGCGTGCCGTCACACCCTCACGTGTCAGGCTCTCGCGGAGTCTGTGCAGCCTGATAAGTGCGTTTTGTGAGCCAATCTGACCATGTTTTGGTCCAGCGGACCTCTAACGCATCCCAAGTTAAGGAGCGACGAGGGGACAGCCTAAAAAGGTGGTAACATTACGTTAAACAATTAATAATCGAAAAATTGAAACACTGTTCTCCCGGGATAAATTTGAACAAGGCGAAGACGACGAAATACGCAGAAGTTAATGATACCCGAGAAGTTCCATCATGAGGAACAGGGACACTCAAATGGCCGTATCTAACTAACTTACCATCATCAACCATTGAAAATGTAACCCAAGCACAAACGCCAAAGGTTTGAAAACAAATAACCTAACCGTAACCAAGGAAGTCGCGAGCCCATACTGAACTTGTCACGTCTTACTCTATGCTAAACTGTCCCTGCCTATATCAAGATCCTGTTTCACATTCTGTCTCCGACTTTTCCATTTAATAACTACAGTATTCCTTGTATATAAAAAATCTTTGTGAGGCAGGTTGTCGATTTGGGCTGTTCTCAAAATTTCTCCCCTGCATTCAGAGTAATTTTTGATGGATTTTAATCCCTTCATTATGGGTTCTCCAAATAGCAACCCACAGATTTAACGGTCATTTTACGATAGGCGTAGAAGTATACAGAATAGAAAATGGGCGCCGGTAGACAGCGTCCAGTGAATAACACATAAACATTATTTTCCCAGTTTGTCTTCATTCTGTCGCTAAATTATGACAAACACAGTACCTAATCCCTATTACATATGAACAGTCAACTTCGTTTGAAGTGAAAATTTGTTCGGAAGAAAAAACCAAGGGAGGGTCAGTAGTACTATAAGGAGGACTTACGTGCAAACATTTAGAACTAAAGGCAAATTTGAGTAACTGATATTGCCAAAAGTAAACAGAAGGCAACTGCCAGTCTCATTACCTGTATAAATTTAAAACTAGCTAACTGGCATCTATTATTAAACGAATAATTTAGAAGTCTCTAAAAATTATTTTCTTCAAATTCCTTCTACAATTTCAGTTTCCGAGCAGCCGATGCGTTCATTAAACCCAAGGAGGGATGGCAATATACAAGAATGGAAAGTACCAAAATATTAGTATACTTGAGTTAATATTAAGTAAAGGGATAAAAAATGAAAGTTTTAGAAAATCAAGAAGAAACCCATGGTCGAGGAACCACAGGAGGAATCCATTCACTAGAGGAGGAAATTAATCTAGTTGTTTACTAAGTGTGTGCGGAATGCTGTCAATTCCAGCCAATCGAGGTTTACAAAATGGCTTACCTGCATCTGAATGATTGACAGTGCCCTTCCGGTCCCTCAAATAGAAAATATCGTCTATCCATTTATTTATTTAGCTTTGGATTCTATTCGACCTACTGTTCATCCTCACAAGACTACTGCAAGACAACAGCGGAAACGTCCGATATCCTCCTCTTGTGCACTTCTCACCAGCAACTCCACGAGATCTTCTAGTCTACAGAGGGCTGAGTCATTTCGATATTTTATTCATAAAGTTGCTCCCGTTATAACCTTCGTCCCATTTTTTAACACCCTTTATAGTTTTTGTGAACTATCATGGAAGTCAAAAATATACCCTTCCGAAATCGTGAAAAATACGTGGTACCGCTGAGAATCGAACCAAGACACCAGTGTGTGGGAAACGACGGTGATACCCCTGAGCTGTCGACGCACGACGAACTCGCTGATTTAAATTTAAATGATGTAATAAACACTAATCATAATACAAATGACCTCAATTCCAGGCATGTTTCCTTAAAGTCACCTCCCACCAAACGGGCCAAGAGTTTAATAAGTTTTTCGGATGTCAATTACGAGGACGAAGCGTGTGCGATATGCTTTACACTTCTTCAAAAAATTTCGGAGCTTGAAAAGGATATGCAAGGGCTGAAGATAGAGATAGAGAAGTTAAAGAAACCTCGCATTTACCCGAGCACAAGCAGTCCCTAACGGTGGAACATGAGGGAGACAAACGCGCATACGTATGCACAGCTTCCGTAGCCATCACATCCGATAAGAAAGATGATGCTACGTCTACGGAGCTCGGTGTAACCGTTAGGTAGTCTCCAGTAAGGAAAGAGGGCAACCGGCATGGATCCCAGAAAATGAAGAAACGAGTTTCGAAAGACAAAGGTAATATTTCATCCAAAAATTTAAGTCCCAGAATCCCAGCGTCCGATAAAAATCCCTCGCATGTTGAAGTACATGTTAGTGCAGTCCTGAAGAAAGGGGAAATTTACACCGTGCCAGCATCCACGATTAACACCACCTCTGTGAACTCCCAATCTAGCGTGGGACGGGAAAAAATAGGACCTCAGCCATAAACCGTAAGCGAAATATCGTAATACGGGGTGTCCCAGAATCCACGTCCTGCAGTCCGAAGGAACGAGAAACACATGATCTAGATCTTCTTCATGAATATGCCAGTGCAGTCCTGAAGAAATGGGAAATTTACACAGTGCAAAAAGCTTTCCGACTAGGCAAAGCAGACCCCAACCCCGACATGAGAATATTCCCAAGGCCTCTGAAGATTATTATTGAAAACGAAACCCAGGCAGCACTTCTGTTAGAAGAAAGAATGACCTTACAGGGCTCGCACAAACAAGTGTTTTGCAGCCGGACTACGAGCCGAGGGAAAGGCTGAAAATGAGGGAACTACGGAGAGAATTGGCAGAGGGGAGAAACGGCTGAAAATCAAAGACGGTCAAATAGTTCAGATAAATGTGTTCTTCCTGTGGCCAAAACCATGAAGGCTGGGTCCCCCCACGAATCGATCATTGAAAGTCATCTCCACAAATGTACAAAGCCCTTTCAACCAGCTGGACGACCTTAGAAACGTTGTAGATGAACTTAAGCCAGACGTTATGGCTTTCACTGAAATGTGGCTTCCTGCAGACATTAATGATTCCGAAATATCACTCAGAGGATATCAGCACTTCAAGAGAGATAGCCCAAGTCAAGGAAGAGGAGTCATAGTTTATGTCGTTCGCAAGCTGACCGCTATGGCTGACATACACATTCCATTACGCGATGTGGAAGTCTTAAGCATTACTATATCTGCTAAGTATTCCAGACCACTGACGATATCGGTTGTGTACCGTTCGCCTTATCAGACTTCCGATCAGGATATCATTCTCATAACGGAACTCACCATAGCCTGTGAGAAGAAATATGTCTTGATTGTTGGAGATTTTAACGATCCTGGTATTGACTGGAAAACATGGGCTGCGCAGGGAATGCCAGCTAAATTCAACCACAAACTCTTACAATAAGAAACAAACAAACTTCTCTGTCAGTACGTCACCTTTGGAACACGGGCCAGAGAAGTAAAACATTCAAACTGTCTTGACCTGATTTTTACTCGAGATGAGGAAAATGTTCTAGGCCTACAGGATTGACCGCCATTAGGGTCAAGTGATCACATTACGCTGTGCTTCGAGTACTCACTGTTTTCCAAACCAAATTTACCCGATATTTTGGAAAGAAACAGGTGGAAGGGGGACTACTCACTTATAAGAAGACAAATGTCAGATATATCCTGGAAAACAGATCTT
This sequence comes from Schistocephalus solidus, assembly GCA_017591395.1. Lineage (NCBI taxonomy): Eukaryota > Metazoa > Platyhelminthes > Cestoda > Diphyllobothriidea > Diphyllobothriidae > Schistocephalus > Schistocephalus solidus. Next base: position 197,268 of record WEDG01000787.1, on the reverse strand, counting down.
CATGGGGGAACCAATAAAGATTGGGTGACATTGGGCTCGTTATTGAAAGAATTGTTTACCTCAACTGCCCTCTCAGAAGAAAGACAACCAAAAACCGCCCAAAGTGGATAAACTCAAACTTGCAGGCCTCTTTCAAAAAAAAGAAATCGTTTCTGGATTCGTTACATACAAACCGGCTCTGATAATTCACTTACGCGAATATAACCAGCAACGCAACGTTTGTAAATGTGAGGCTACTAAGCTGCGGATGAAGTTTGAACTAAACATACTGCAAAAATCGTTGGAACATCCCAAAATGCTATATGGCTACATACGGAGTACAAAGAGAATTCAGGCAATGATTCCTGCCCTTTGGTCTGCAGACTCAAATCTGGAGACCAACGACCAGGTTAAAGCATCTCTTCTTTCCAAATTCTTCCAGACCGTCTTCATCCGAGAGTATAATAATTTTGCTGCTTTTCCACCAGTTTGTCAACCAATGTGTACCCCTCCTTTCCCTTCCTCATCCACCTCCTCCTCATCCACAACAGAGGACCAAGACCTAGACTTTTCACCGACCATATTTAGAAACGAATTACTCCGTATAAAGCCTGCCAAGTCGCCTGGGCCGGATAGAAGTCTTGCATTAGCACTTAGAGAACTTGCGGATGAACTGTGTTTACCTCTGTCCATCATTTTCCAAAAGTCCTTTGAAGAAAGCAAACTCCCGGAAAAATGGAAGTGTGCATTCATCGCCCCGATCTATAAAGGAGGTTCACGATTTGAGTGTGAAAATTACCGCCCTGTCAGTTTAACTTGCATAGCGTGTAAAATATTGGAGCGTATTATCAAGAGGCCTTTAATGCACTATCTGGAAACCAACCAAATCTTATGCGATATCCAACACGGCTTCCGTCCAGGACGTTCCTGTATCATGAGTGCCCTTCAGTTGCACGAGAAATAGACAAAGGTCACAGATAAGGGTCATCCAGTAGATATTGTATTTTTTGACTTCAAGAAGGCCTTTGATAGTGTACCACATGAGCTTCTTTTACTGAAGATTTGGAACGTAGGAATTCGAGGAAAGCTTTTCAATTGGATCAAGAGTTTCTTGTCTTTCAGAGTACAGAGAGTTGTTGTTGAAAACTCTAGCTCGGAATGGGCAAAAGTATAAAGTGGTGTTCTACATGGTTCTGTTTTGGGCCCCCTACTCTACCTAATCTGCGTGACCGATTGTCTCAATTATCGAGATTGTGAAGCTTTCATGTTTGCAAATGGTCTAAAAATATGGACTGAAGTCAGCTGCACTGATGACGCAAAAGGGTTTTAATCGAATATCGACAAACTAAGTGCCTGGTTGGCCAGTTGGCTTCTTATGATTAATGTATCCAAGCGTGTGCTCCTACACATAAGCGCCGGTCGAAAAGTATATCTGAAGCACCTGTATTTTATTATTGGAACTGCATTAAAAGAGGTAGAAACACACAAAGATCTTGGCATGTGGTCAATTGCGAATTCGATGCCATCAGAACACTGTAAGAAAGCAGTCCAGAAGGCAACATGTACATTGCATTGGATCAGACGTGCGTTTAAAATATTCCCTCCTGATCCTTTCGGAAAAGTCTACGGTGTCTTCGTGAGTCCGCATTTAGATTACGGAATACCAGCCTAGATACCGTGGATGAAGAAAGATGTTGACCTCCTCGAACACGTGCACCGGAGAGTGACGAAAATGGTCGATGGTTTTAAGACTTTACAGTACCAAGACAGATTGAAAAAGCTTGACTTATTTCCTCTTTCCTACAGGCAATTACGGTGTAGCCTGCTCTGGGCATTCCGGATTATCTGGGGCCATGATTCCTCCTTAAGATCAGAGAATTTCTTCGAGTTTGCCTGCATAACTCATCTGCGTGGTCATGCTTACAAGGTCAATAGCGAACGCACGCGATTGAACCTAAGAAATATTTTTTTAGCCAATGAGTGGTACGACCTTGGAACTCGTTACCAAGCGCGATTGTTACCACTGACAGTATTTTTGATTTTAAAAGAAGGCTTGATGGCATAATATTCGACAAAAGATGACTTTCACAACTTGATTACTTAAAAACAGCCTTAAAACCTTTCTGGCTCTACTTTTCTTCTACAATTTTTCGCCTACAGCTGTGAAAATGCACTTGAAATTATGTTATGCTTTGACTCAAACATTTTTAAATGTACAACATTTTTATATTGACCGTACGCATGCAATGATAACTTTACATTAATAGGGTCATCAAGGGCAATGCCTGTAACCCTTCAAAATATAAAAATATACTTTGCAAAGCCTAAAATGTTATTCCTTTATATAAATAGTCGATTAAAACATAATGACCCAGGTGCAGTACTTATGGATTGAAATGTGGTTAAAGTCGTTGAAAATTGTGAGGAAGCCGAGCATTTGGGTCGATTATTTGCCTAGGTATTCACTAGAGAACCTGAACTTCAGCTTGACCATGTCAGCAGTGCTGATTTAGAGGTTGGTCCAGTTCTTGAATGTAAACTCTTCCTGGAACCTCTCGTGGAACGAGAAGTGCAAAATCTGAAAGAAGCGAAGTCATCTAGTCCGGACGATTTATCTGCAAATTTCTTGAAAGAACTGGCCGGCGAACTCTCCAAACCACTAGCGCATACATTCAATTCCTCATTTAAATCAGGGAAACTGCCATCCGAATGGAAGGCAGCAAATATATACCCCATATACAAGAGTGGGCCGTGATCTAATGTCAACAATTTTCGGCCTGTCAGCCTTATCTCTATTTTCTGTAAAATAATGGAATCAATAATTCAGAAGGCGACCATTAAGTTCCTTGAGGAAACCCGATTACTCTGAGAGCTCCAGCATGACTTCAGACAGAATCGCTCCTGTCTTTCCAGTTTATCGCTCTCCACAGTGCAGTGGACTCAAGCATTGGACGAAGATGGTAGGGTTGGCGTCATATACACTGATTTCAAGAAGGCGTTTGACAGTGTTCAACACAAACATCTAATCTATAAATAATCTGAAATTGGCATAAGAGGAATGCTGCTGACATGGATCGCAGACTTTCTTACAGGAAGATTGCAAACTGTGTGCGTCGATACCTCGAAGTCAACACCTACTCCGGTTATAAGTGGTGTCCCTCAAGGCTCCGTCTTAGGGCCGTTACTCTTCTTAGTGTATAGCGACGACTGTGTCGACGACCTGGGTTGCGGCTCCGTCATGTTTGCAGATGATGTTAAATTTTGGAGGGTGATCAGATCTGATTCTGATAGGCACACACTTCAAGAGTATCTCAGCCGTCTTAACAACTGGTCTGCTCGTTGGCTCTTAAATGGTAACGTTGGGAAGTGTGTGGTCCTTAGACTGCGTACCAGAAGGACCAGTGAGGAGGATGATTCCTACCAATACATTCTCAACAAGCAGCCCATTTCAATTGTCGAGAAACAGAAGGAACTCGGTGTTCTAATAAACTCCTCACTCAACCATCTTCACAGTATTTAAAGGCAGCTTAACGCGCGACAGAGGTCTTATTTGCGCTAAGACGTGGATTTGTGCAGATCGATAAGGGACTCGTCCGAAAAACCTACGGGGCATTTGTTCGATCCCACTTGGAATATGCCGTCCAGGCCTGGCGTCCGTGGTTTAAGAAGGATTATCTACAGCTGAAACGAGTGCAGGCGAGGGTTAAGAAGATGGTCAGGAATCTTTGTCATCAGCCTAACGAATCCAGACTAGCTGAACTTGATTTGTTTCCTCTAAATTACAGGCAACTACGAGGTGACCTCATCCAAAACAAACAGATTTTCAGAGGCCGCGAGTGTGCCCTACATTTTGCTGACTACTTCAAATTGGCTGGGTCAGAGAATCTGTGGGGTCATCTCTTTAAACCGCAGAGGAAGTTGGTCCACACGGACGTCCGTTGGAACGCCTTTTCGCAGAGCGTCGTTGGAACATGGAACGGACGCCCTGACGAAGTTGTCTTTTCAGAAACTTTTGGCACATTTAACTACAAACTAGATACTCATTTGCTGAGAAACTGTTGTACATATAATGAAGATTGTGTCAGTAGTGGAAGCTTGCGCCTGGCCTACACATATCGATGACCCTACAGTTTCCTTTGTCAGATTTATTGCTGTTAACGTTTATTCTATCGATATTTTTGCATGTAAATAGGGAGCTCAAGGGCGAAAGTCTACTTCCCTAAATAAAGTGACTTAAAGTGACTAAAGGCAAAATTAGTGATGTGAGAAAGGCAGATATAAACTATAACTCAAAACATTAACCCGTCCTGAGTACAGAATTAAGAGGATCTGTACGGGGCCTTGGCCCAGTTCAAGAAATCGTTCATTTTTTAATCTCAACACTCTGGTTCATGTTTTTTCAACAGAAACGGTGTGGGTAAGTTCCTTGCCGAAGTACCCTGTAAAAAAAACAATTTCAGTTAAGCAGCAGCACGTTATTTGTTTCTCAAGTACTGTGGTGGTCTGAGCCTCTTATTGATTTCCCAGCCTTTGGCCGTGCCTTTATGATGGAGGCAGATGGGGCCTATAGCTTGTATCTTTACAGGTGGCTGGGTCCACTTGTGGCCTCCGAAATTAAATAAGGGAAGTAGTTTATAGCTATGACTGTTTCCGTATTATGATTTACTGAAGGAAAGTACCCATAAAATCTGTAGCAAAACAAGAATCAGCATGGATCATGTCCCCGTCGAACCCAATTTTTTCCCGCCCTTACGACGGACCATAAACCAGCAGGGAACAAAATAGAAAAAAACGTTTTATTTCATCTTTGTTTTCCTTACTGCATTGTAAACTGAATCAATTCTCTCAGTTTTTCCATTTTTGGACGCACCCGACCAATGGCTCCGATGTTTATCATTGCAGCGCTAACGTCTGCTGATCCCACCTTTACGATGGGTTCATTGGCTACCAGGGAATCAACAAAATCCGATAACAACATCAGAACATGTGATGTCACAACACGAATATTGTTTTGCGATTTTTTTGCGTAAACAACACCTATTACAATGCAATTCACACGTAAGATAAAAAAAAATAAATCAAAATCAAAAATTTATAAATACCTATCGGTCAAATATCCTCATTTCATAAGTCTCTCCCGAGTCGGTGTATATTGATAGACAGGATGAATATCCGTGAATCAGGTATTTAAGCAAATTAAACAGCCACAGTAGGTTTTTTGGTCCATACTGAGGAGAGAAGCCTCATTTTAGCTCAAAACCCGTGCCACTTATTTGCGGTGTTGGAGTCGAGTTTTCAACTTGTTGTACAAAACTTATGTCTTCTTGCTAGAGGGAAAATAAGCATCTATAATAGGAAATTAAAATACTAAATGTAAGGTGGCTCCTATAATTTCCCTTTTCCATCTGCGAACTTGAATATCTTTACATTTTTCGGATACATAATATTTAAGTTGTTATAATGAGCTTAATTTAGGGAATCCGGAAATTAGCCTGCGAGTTTAATGTCCAGCCTATGCAGCTATATTCGGTTCCAAGGTAAACAGTGACCAGTTCTTTATTATTCCTCAAAATTACTGTTCCGCTGTGTTGCGCTTAAAATTTTTTTCTGTTTTGTCTTTTGAGCTTGTCCTGCATGTTTGTCATTTCTGCCTGTTTTGCATATTGATTTATTGACTTTGTCCAACGAGTCCCTTCCTACGTAGCATTGGTTTACCATCACTGTCGTATTAACACACGGTTTATTTTCGGGTTTTGAAAGTTATGTTTCCCTTCTGCTGGCAATATCTAGGTCAACTGTCCTGTCTTGTTTGACGTCATCCTAAATCATGACAATATCGCCATTTTTGAGTGCCACATTATCTCACAGTTGAACTCCTAGTCAATAGTTTGCTATCTGGTTTATAAAAATTGTCACTTAAGATGCCCGCTATCGCATTTCTGTTACCATCATGTTTCCTGTTGGACTTAGTTCGAACACATGGCTGGGAAACTTGACTACGCACTTCTATCCTAGCCTCACAAACGACTAAAGGAATTCAAAATGCAGGTTTATCTTAGTAGTTTCCAAAACACGACACATATAAACTCCAGCCGGTCGACCTATAGCTATATGCATTATTGGTGATTAAAAATTAACCACAACAACTCGAAGCTGTTTTTGACCCTCAACACCCTGTCTATGGTACTGGTACTGAATTCATTCAGTTTCTAGTTGATCGACTTATCATTTCCACTTCAGATGGGTCTGTGCCGGGTCTTCGCATTTTCTTTCGTTGATTTTGCCTATGACTATCGATCAGCAGCTTATGCTGTAGTGTTGCCTTTCGTTCTCTACGATTTCTCACTGTTCTGATCATTATTACTAAATTATAGCCTTTACGGTGTTAGCTAATGTTCGCACGTAGTGCTCTCGGTGATGGAACCAGACTTATGTTGAAGCACTCATCCAGGATACGTATACGGAAGTAGACGAAAGAACATGTCAGTTTCTTGCCGCTTTTCGAACGCGCTCCGTTTTTATGCCCTTGCGGATGTTAGCCGTTTAACCGCAAATCGTTCTGGTAGGCGTCTGATGGCTGGAACCTCAGAACATGTTTCGTGTCCTGCCTGGATCTTATTTCTTAACTTCACACGTCCTGGCTCAAGTCAAACAACTCGCCTGCGCCGTTGCACACCTACAAGTCCTCCTTTTCATGTACCTAATGAGCTTTCTTCCTAAAAATTGTAAAGACAAATGTTATTGTGGGTCTATTTAACCCTTAGTTATTCTCATCGCTACTTTTAAAGGAGGTACCCAGCACTCCATCCTGTTATGGCTAAACTTAAAACTTGCCGTTGCCATAGAGACTTGGTGAAGTTTTATTTTAACTTGTTTTCTGTCCGGATAAGTAGTTATGTAAAATTGTCTCTCCGGCCACAAAGTTACTGTGGTGATTCAGCTGTCAAGATTTTTATCCCCGGAAGCATACTCTTTTTCAAAGCCGATTAACCGATCAGTGGCTTAAATTTCTGCGTTATTCTCCCCCTTCCAGGATCGAATCAAGTACAATGCTGCGTCCGAAAGTAGCGGATGCTTTGTCTTACTTAGATCTCGTCAAAGCTCGGTTCTCAAATCAGCACGCCATCTACACCGAGTTTTTGGATGTAATGCGAGAATTCAAAGCACAAACGTAAGATACTGCAGTTTTCAGCATTTCTAGAATTGGTACCGATGTTGTCATAAGACGCGTACGAGAACTCTTCGATGGCCATCCTGACCTCATAGATGGATTTAATACTTTTATCCCCCAAGGATATCGCATGGAGTGTTCTTCCTCGTCAAGACCACTGCAGACGCCAGCACCAGTTGTATCAACAATCGCTCCTATTTCCTATTCTACTGAAGTTATTTCACCCTCTAAGCTACCATCATTTTCGGCATTCCGTCATTCCGATGTTGCTATCGAGACTGCGGCGTCGCCCCCTGTACAATTGTCTTTTGTCAACAGCGGCGCTGACTCATCCTCTCGTACAAATTACTATACTACTTCTTGCCCTTTGAATGCCAATTCACCTAGCCAACCACCCCTTCTACGTTCGCATTTAACCACGACCACAACAGATTCTCATACTCTTCACCCTTTAAATGTTGGTTCGGCGCCGCCAACTCAGCCCCTCAACACCGTCGCCATTTTGGAAAATCCGGATGCTTTGCGCGGATCCACTCCTAGTCATGTAGTTTGTCCCCAAACTTACATATCAAACGTACAGCAGCAGCAGCATCAGGCCCAGTCATTCAATCACGCCATAATATATGTCAATAAAGTCAAGGTTCGAATAACTTTAGCCCTCACAAATTTATAATTTCAGAACCGTTTTCAAGCTAAACCTGACGTGTACAAAAGCTTTTTGGAAATACTTCAGTGGTATCAGAGAGAGCAGGGCCACACGGACTCTGTGCGTCGCAAGAAGGCTGAACAACAAGTGTATCAAGATGTGGCAAAATTACTTCATGGCCACGAAGATCTGCTCCAGGAATTCAGTCGTTTCCTTCCCGAATCCACAGGTGTCGCATCTGACATTGTAAGTTGTTAATACACTTTGACATTTGTCCTTTCAGTCTGACGTTGGCACAAAGGGAGTGCCCTATGGATCTGTCAGCGAATTGTCTACAGCAGTGCATTTGGGATCATCCCATGGCCGTTTTGCTCCCGGCGGTTTACCCCCACCCCCCGACTCTCAATGGCACCGTGTTTCTGATTCATCACCCAATCTTAGTTCCCCTGGTCTGGGTCCCCAGTCTTCGGGTGCAGGCGAATCAAAGAAGATAAAACGAGTGGCGCAGTCTTCTGCATCGCATGCAGGCGTATCGACTGAGCCAAATATTGCTATCAAAAAGTCTCGCCAGTCGGTTCGGGACGTAAGCATAGCAGACACTGCTTCACTGTTTAACGGTGGCGACGCCACACTGCTCCAAAAGGTAACAGTTAATCGCGTATGTCCTAACCTCCCACAGATTCGTGATGCCCTAGAAGTGGACGTTGGTGGTGGAAGTCGGTCCTATCAGTCACTTCTTCAAAATATTAGTTTATTTAACAGGAAACTGATTACGGAAAGCCAGCTAATCGACACAGCCAAAGTATTGCTCCAAAGATTTCCCGAATTATGGCGGCAGTTCCGTGATCTTTTCAGTGTGAGTATCTTTTTTTTCTATCCATGGTATTTGTACTCGTTGTCATCCGGTTGAGGAAAATTTTGCCTCTGCCGTTTCAGGCTGTCTCACCGGAAGTTAGCAGTCGGGCACACAACATAAGTTCACCGAGCGACCAAGTCAGCTATCGCGTGTGCACACCGGATCGTGAGGGAGAGAATGAGAAGCGAGCCGGCGGAATGCCCTCAAGTTTTCAGTCTTCAGCACAGTCAAATTCATTATCAAGTCCTCCCTTATCCGATGCAAATATCACTCATCCCTTGGCTGGACCTGACAACGCAGCCATGATTGCACTTGTTAGTGAGGTATCACAGCGCCGCTTGGACTTAGATTTCAATAAACTGCGCACATGTGGCGCTAGCTATCGCGCTCTACCGGCAGATTTTCCCCAGCCCAAATGTTCGGGCCGCGCAAAAAGTGCTATAGCGCGGACCGTAAGTCTTGTTTTGCTCTTGCTGATTTACTCATCCTTTTTTAGGTTTTAAACGATTCATACATAAGTTTTTCGTCATTGACCTCTGAGGATTCGCAATTCGTTTCTTCTAAAAAGAATCAGTATGAAGAGAATATGTATCATACCGAAGACGAAAGATATGAAGCGGACATGATTATGGAAGTTAACCGCGCAGCCCTCCAAAACCTCATCGTGGTAAAGCGCCGAATTGATCGTATGAGTCGAGATGAACAACAAAACTTTCATCTGGACGACCTCTTGGGTGGAACCTCTGCTATCTTAATGAAAAAAAGCCATTCATAGGTATGCCAACCTGCATTTGCACGCTGTCTGCTGCTGACTCACCTTTTTTCTCAATCGCTCTTAGGCATTCATAGTTACAAGATTTACCTCTTTTTCATCTTTGTGTCACATATGTGACAATAATTTTGACGACAACCTAAGGGCATTGGGTCCAATCTACATAAACGCTTACTCTATGTATACTAAAGGTTTTTCTTCGCCTATCACGTCTTATATTCTTATTGCGAGCCCTTTTATCATGTCTTAAGATCCTTATATTTATCCCGATGATACGAGATTCGGATGTTCTATTTTGCCCACTTGTGTTGGAAATGGACGTAGATAGACAGTCACAAACCATCTAACGAAAATGTGTGTCTTCTATGTGAATCTCATTTTTAAAAAACGGACTGCATCGTTTTAAATTAAATTGTGCAACCCCGCGTCCTTTTCAGGAAAATCGGACGTTACTCCGTAAAATTCCGCCTCCAGTACTAGCAAATAGATGCACGAGGGCATTCGTAGGGCTTATTCTGGCTGGACGCTGCTTGTTTCCTGCTCTAAGTAAATGGTGCTGGCTTTAGTCGTTATGGTCCGGCGTCACGTTCTGCTTATGGAAAGTAGTATATTTGCCACTTATCTCATGCTTACCTAGTTCGTAGAACACAGGTATCGTTTCGCGACTTAGGCTACAAACATTTAGTCATTCAGATCGTTTCTGTCACATTTTGCGACACCTCATATTTCCTCATTAAGAATGCGTCTGTGGCCTCACTCAATCCACCTCTATCGCACTTTACTTTATTTCGCTTTTTTGCAGAGTTTACGGCGACAAGGCAGGCGATGTAATCTACGGCCTAAAAACATGTCCTGCAACCGTAGTTCCGATTGTAATTCAACGTATGCGCCAAAAGGACAACGAATGGCGCGAAGCCGTGCGTTCATTTCATCGTATTTGGTCGGACCAGGATGCCAAGAACTATCTGCGCTCTTTGGACCACCAGGGGGCCTCATTTAAGCAGCGTGACAATCCCTTCCTCCGAACAAAAACAGTCATTAATCAAATTGAAGCTATCGCTAGGGGTGAGCAGGTGAGTTACCACAGCGTCTTCCCTCTGGTATTTGCCTGCTCTATGGTTTTAAGGCTCCTAGGCCACTCTAAGCTTATATTTTGAAAATTCTGTATCGGTACAAACTTGTTAGCTCTTTAAGAACCCCCAAAGCAAGTATTTTCATCCTCGGACTGTAGTGCATAATGTATTTCGGTTTAAGCGTTTGCACCTCAGGATGCTTTGCGCCAACGAGCTGCGATGACTAACCGATTAACGGCTTCCTGGCGCGCTAATGGCTTCTATTGGCCATTTTATTGAATTTTTAGCCAACAAAAATTCGTTTCCTGACAAAACATTGGCTGTCAAATTCTTGTTCTAGTTAAGCTGGGTGTTTCCCCTAACAACCGAAGTTAGTTCAGCATACGCATACAAGATGCACTGTTCTTAAAAGGTTGCTGCTTCCGGTAACGAAATGATTTTTTTCACTTCTCGGGTGCTTTAAGATGACATGTTCCAATTGCCTTTTCAACTGACAGTTTCATATTTTTTTCCATATATTGAACGCGTTTTAATGGTCTCCTTTTGCGTTACTCGTATCACCTTGCTACACCGATGCACTGGCCTTGGTGTTGGATCTACCTTTTCAGGATGCGTGCGATTCGTTACTTTCATTGCATGTTCTGCTTGTATTGTGTGCGGAGAAGGAACATGGCACGTCTGCTTTATTATTCGTAGATGAGAAGAGTCAGGGATTTGAAGGTTACTAACTGGAGGTGGGTGAGCAAGCCATCGCCTGACTGGGAATAAAAAAAGTAATACTGTCATTCAAGAATATGTTCGTTCGACTTTCCAGCGGCAGCATTTACGAACCTTTTATTGTTGGCTTGAAGACCAGTCTGGTATTGGGTCTTACGAGTGACAAGAGTTTTAAATCAGCCTATTTTGTAACTACTCCGTCGGTTTTGTCTTGAAATTATTTTTCGCATATTTTTTAAACGTTTTGACAGTTTTTTTAACGAAAACTTCGGTCGAAGCCACTATTCCGAGCTCTATAATAATTAGATTTTCCTTTCGTTCGGTTGTGCTTTGTCTCCGGTATTGCCATTCAGAACCGTCTGTTTTTCTCCGATTCTGCTCGTGTAACCCTCGTGGCATCAATGCAGATAAAGGCCATGCAGGATTTGGCTAGCTTAACTGTACATTAACAGGTTTCCTTCAGTCAAGTTATCAAATAATCAAGCGGGTCAGCTACTAGCCTCTATTTCCCCTTTCTTACGATCTGCGTTCAATACCGACCCTGGCTACGCATCAGTCATGCATTGGGATTTCTTTTCTATTATTACCCGACATTGTTCGTGTTTTACAGTCGCAGTCGTCTGAATCGGACTCGCCGGACCCAATTGGATGCTTACTGTCAAAGTGTCTGATTTCCTGTTCCTCTGCCTACGATTCTCTCCACCCAGGATCGTTGGGGTCTGCTTTGAGTCACGTAGTAGAGGGTATAGGTGACGATGGCGGAATGCATATGACTCTTGAGTACCCTCCACCAAGTGTTTGTGCCTCTTTACTGGAGGATGTCGCTTCTCTGATAATCCATCACGTTAAAAGGCAGTCAAACACTAGCAAAGAAGATAAACGAGCCATGAAATTTCTGGTGAGTAACCTACTTACACGCTCTTTTGTAAATGCTCCTCCATCGTGCTTCAATAAGTAGCTATTTTTTTTTCTTTCAGGTGCGCACAGTCCTGCAAGACCTTTTTATGCAAGAACGCTTCCCCATGTCAGATGATGAGGACGATGAAGTTGACCGAAGTGAGGACAGTGATGCAGGCGAGGAGGAGGCAGATAAGGAGGGACCCTCCAACTTGGAGGATAATGCTTCCAACAGCGGTCGTCGCAGCGCTAGACGCACAAGACGCGCAGCTCGCACTGTGTCACAAACGAATGGCAAGTCGGGTGCAAAGGCTTCGCCACCAAACAGTCTTCAACAGTCAGTGGAAAATGATGCTAATAATCGCTTATCGCAAGATCCCTCGAAACCCGGTCCTGAGGTAATTCTCCAGGCTTCTCCGAGTTTAATGCTCCCTTTAAAATCGCATGGGAACGCCCATTTATCGAACGCACTGACAACTATTATCAATGTTACCTTGAGTATCAGCCTTTCTACCGTTTGAACTTAACCACGAATTTTTACCAGACGCATGCGTCTCGACCTAGTAGGTATCACTCCTATCGAGAAGTTCATAATGAAGGCTTTCCATCTCAGAAGGCCCATTTGTAACTAAATCAGGATTATTTAAACCCTCTGTATGTTTAGTCTTGACTCGGTTTGGTTGCATCTGTCGTCGTTACTCACTGGGCTGTAGGCCAACAGTCCCTTTTATTTTTCCATACCTAAACATCCTTCGACCTGGACGTCGTGACCGATGAACTCGCATAGCGTAAATGTATAAACTGGCGTGTTTTCTCTACAGAGGAAATTCCGATGCCGAACTATGGAGTCATCTAGTGTCTGCCGTTTTTCTACGAGAACCACGCACGAAAATGCCTTTCATAAGGCATTTACAAGGCCTTAACTAAAGCGGCTAATAGACTCGTGCCGAAAGTTCCTTTAAATGTTTGATACTGTTACAAGCACATGACATAACCCGTATTACATCATGACTAGAAATAATTTTATTATAACAAAGTATAGACATTTAAAACTCGCTCCACCGGTAAATGCATGTCCTTGGTGAGTTCTATATTTCTATAATACAGACTAGGTGTTCTTGTACTTATACTTGTTACGGCTGCGATCATGTCTGATCTAGCCGGCCTCGATGATGCCACGTATTGTACCCCTCCATGCGTGACGATTCGCGGCAGCAGACCTGGATAGCTCAACCCATTCGTTTCTCCAGCGATGAACGCCGAGTACTGAAGTTCCAAGCACCGTTCCATGTCTTACCGAACCGTGTCGAGCCAGGTTTTTAGTTGACCTCCTCTTCGACACCTCCAAGTCGGCAGCGGCGCCTGATTGGGAGCAGTAACACTCAGCTCGTGAGGTGGGCGACGGAGAACGTGTCCAAATCGCCTCTGTCGTATTTCTTAGATGGCTTGAGATATCCTGGCTTTATTGTTGCAGCGAGTGCGGACTGCCTCGTTTGAGACGTATTCTGTGTACTTCACTGGAAGGATGACCCTCAGGTAAAGATGGTAAAATACCTCAAGTATTCGATCATCTTCCACGCGCACAGCCCAGCTTTCACAACCGTAGAGGAGAACCGACCGGACGGATGCACGGTATACGCGGATCTTCTTTGCGACAGATTGCGTCGGATTCATAGGCACTTTCGAAGGATCAAGAAAACCCGGCGAGCAGCGTCGATTCGGGAGACAATGTCGTCCTTACTCTGTCCATTCGGCAGCATCCTCACCTTGAGGTATTTGAAACTGTACTTATTTAAGTTGACAGCCATTAATCCCGAGGGGTGCTTTTTCCTGATCAGGGATGTAGCTCATAAACAGTTTGGTATTCCCAGTGTTTATGGATATGCCGACTAAAATATCGATCTCATTCATCCACGACACCACAGACTGTAGATCACCATATCTGGAGGCTAGCAAGGCGATATCGTCAACGTAGTCTAGGTAAGTCAGGCGGCGTCTGGGTGAGAATTCCACACCGTCAGAACCATCAAAACTGAGAATCCAGTCAATGTCGTGGTTGAACAAAATGGGCGACAGAATGCAACCTTGTCGAACACCAGATCGGATATCGAAGGGTTGAGAGATATTGTTATGGACGAGGATTCGCGCAGTGGTGGAGCGATAGTAGGCCTTGATCAGGGCAAAAACTTTGGCCGGCAGCATCTAGTACCATTATTCGCCACAGGGACGCACGATGGACGGAATCGAACGCACCGGCGAAGTCAATAAAGCAGACGGCCATCGGTTTCTTGTAACCATGGCGGGATTCCAGAATGCGCCTCAGAGTAAATATCTGGTTCACGCATCCCCGTCCAGCTCGGAATCCGGCTTGGTTGGGCCTCGTCTTAGAGTCGCGTACAGACTGAAACCGTCTGAGAAGGACAATATTGAAGACCGTCACAGCAACGTAGATGAGGCTTATGCCGCAGTAGTTCTCACACTTTGTCTTATCTTCCTTTTTAAAGACTGGCAAGAGGATACCCGAATCCCAGTCATTAGGAGCTACCTTGTCTCTCCACACTTGCCCAATCACCTCATGAATCCAGGGCACCATTGTCAACACAGGTCTTGTAGATTTCGGTGGGAATACCGTCCCCTCCAGGCGCTTTGTTGATTTGCAGCCTCTGTATCGCATCGGCAACTTCTCCCTCGGAAGGGGAGTTGCACGACACCGGATAGGGATGAAACTCAGGTGCAGAGGATAGCGAGGGTGTGATTAGTTGTTCATCAAAGTTTAGAAGGTGCTCGAAGTGCTCACGCAAGTGATCGACCTTGGCCAAGTTTTCAACAATAAAGCCACCATTTACATCGCGAACAGAGTCACTAAGTGTCGAGGGCTTACCACTAACTTGGCGGATAATTTGGTAGTTTGCGTGTGTTACCAACGTGTGAGGCCTGCTCCATGGACGTCGCTATTCCAGACCAATATTTCTGACGGTCATCCCTAGCTAACTTTGCTGTCACGTTTCGGAGTTGGCCGAAGGAAGCATCGTTGTGGGACCTGGCTCGAGCCGTCTGCGCAGACAACTGCAGGGTTCGTCCAGTGCGGCACCGCTGGGTGAATCCGAGAATTTTATCAGCTGCTCCATAGGCGGATGTCTTCAGTGATGACCATTGATCACTGCCTTCTATGTCGGTTCGGGCCGTAAAATGGGACCGGATTTCTGTGTTCAGGGCCTCAGCGGTGCTGGATTGCCAGATTTTTGCGACATCGAGGCGTCTCGTCCGTGGTATTTTGGGTACAAATGAGAGATCTACTTTCAGGCGTGTGCGAACGAGGACATGGTCATACCCGTGGGCGTTACCAGTTTCGGCACCACGCGTCGATCTGCTATCGTGAACCCAACTGCGGAAACTTGAGCCAACTAGAATGTAGTCGATCTGACTCGCGGTATGACAGTCGATTGAATACCAAGTTAGAAGATGTTTGTGGCGGTGCTGGTGGAAGCGCGTGTTCGTAACAAACAGTCGGTTCTGATCAGTGAAATTAAACATTCTCTCACCATTGTCGCATCGAGAGCCAAACCCAAACCGGCCTATAGAGTGACTGTTTGATGAGTCCGGATCCAGTCCTACCATTCCAATCCCCCCGCAACAAATAACAGATCACGGCGAAATAGCTTATCTACTACCTTCTGCAGCTGCGAGTAAAAGGTCTCTTTATCGCGCTGTTCGGCAGCTGATGTTGGTGCGTACACGTAGACGACAGAGATGTTGGTAAAGTGACCCTTTAGTCGCGCGTAAGCCATTCGGTCATTGACTGGTTCCCATTTAAGTAGTGCGCGGTTTGCTTGTTCCGAGAGGGCAATAGCCACACCGTGTCTACCACACGAGTCCTGTGGGCCGCTGTGGTACAGGGTAAAGTGGCAGTTGACTCCCGGATCTTTATTTATCTTGAACCTGAGTGGAGGATTCGGACTTCAGACAGCAGCAGACATCCACGTGGTACTGATGAAGACTGCGTGCCGTCAGATTTTGGGTACCTAGGTCCAGATAAGTTCGCACATTCCAGCATCCAACACCAAGAGTCATTTCCCGGTTGAGTAGTCCAGCTTGTATACTATTCGCCCGCACCACTGAACCAGGGTTGCGGAGCGCGTCGGTTCCCGCGAACGCCGTAGCATAGATCGTAGTACTGTAATCGGACATGGTTCATGAGGTTTCTTGGAGATTTTGAATACAGGCGGGTCCCCAACAGCCGCTCAGATGGTTTGTTCAAGGTTGTCTCTAGCGCTTTGGCTCAAGAACCTTACCATAAGGCAACGGTGGCAAGCAAACTTATTTAATGGCGGTTCACGGTTGCCATGTCACAGTGCCGTCGTAGGGATTTGAGGCATTTTATAACGCAGTCGGCGTGCGAGACAAGCCGTCCGCGCCCTGGTAGCACTGTCGCTGCTGGTCCGCAACTGCTTATTCGTCGGACCCGAGAGTGCTTATTTCGCAGCTAACCTTCACTGAAGGCTGTTACACCCCGCCACCTGTGGACGCACCGGGTAGCCAGCAGCTAGGCTAACACTCTACCGTAGCACAGCTCCCATCCGAGAAGGTCGCGACACATTACAAAATAGAATTGTCTATCTGCACAGTCCAAACAGAAAGTTCGGGTTATAAAAAGGGGGCTTCAGGTGCCGCATTATCTGAAGTTGGCTCGTTGATGACCGCTAATAAGCCAGAAATGGCCATTCCAGTTTCCCTAGCCTTTGTAGGTAATGTCATTCTGTAGTATCAGAGGCAAGCCCCTGAAAGGGAATTAAGGCGGGCGCCCAACGCAAATCCGGATATATTGGTATTGCAGTTTGTCACACCTATCTTCCTATCCAACGTAGTTCCCGTCGACCCGCTGCCTTTATTTGCGTGTTTGACTGAGGAACAGGAGCTGTTAGTTTACTATTTGTTTTTCAGGCGTCAGCAGTTGAGCCAACCGACTGTGGTCGTACCTCTAAATCGCCATTTAGCGTATATCGGCAAGACTTATTCATTCGATTAGGGTTGCTCTCAAAGAAATTAATCGGATATTTGCGTAGAATATGGCACATTGCCCGACTGACGACTTTAACCGCCTTTAGGATTTTTTGCGGGCATCTGTATTTCTTTACCATAAAAAACCTCCATTTTCCAGCATAGTTGAACGTGTTCATCGCCTTTTCTCAAATTAGTCTGTTTTTATAGTGATTCCTGTTGAAGTAGGACGTACTTTGTGGTTTTCCTGGATTGGAACGCAAGCTCACTACCAAATCCATACGCTGTCTTCATGAGGCAGTATCAATATTTAGCTACCAAAATTTTTTATCAACCCTTGGTCTCGCATCTCAAAAGTCACACTGCGCTTTAAAAAAACACTCGTTTTTCTTGTCTGAATGTGCTCTGTATCCCATTTGAAAAAGACGAATATTCCAGCGTATTCGATAACCTGCAGGATAAAAATTGCAGCCGGCAGGGCGCTCAAGTCAGGAGTAAAACACCTGACAAACATTCAGAGGTTGGAGGTTCGACTCCGTCCCAGGGTATCTGTTTTCTTGCCACTTTTCAATTTACGTAGTCTGTAGCAATAAAGTTTTGTGGTGTATTGTTTCATAAACAGCCATGTTTGTCTCGACTACGGCGATATGAATAACGTGCGACTACATAAAAATAACTGACGCGATTTACAATTTATCCTTCTAGGTAAATGTAACTCCTGAAGCTGATCACACCAGGGCGACGGCAGATGCCCACTTTGTGGATAGAGTCCAGAATACGCGTCCGGGAGTAGATTTCAACTCAAAAATGCCCATGGAGGAGTACTATAGTTTGTTCTATGGCAACAATCATTGGTACGCATTCCTGCGTCTTCACCATCTCCTCCTTACTCGACTGTCACAATTGCGGTCTCGGGCTATTGTCCTCCAGGAGGAACATACCAAAGAAGGAGGCAAATCAAACCCTCAGGCCGCCGAGGTTTTACGTCTTCGAAAAGCAGGCAAGGAGGCCGTTTTTAGTTTATATAAGCTATGCTGCGCTTGCTAACCGGTTTACACGGCCACTACTACCTTTGTAAACAGCTGTTACATGTCTTTCTTTTTAATTCGAAATTTTAACTCTAAACATCAACCACGACATTTATCTTCAGTGCCTTACTCATTTTCGGCATCGACAGATATTTTTATTCACCTGAAAACTCTCCTTCGGGCCTTAGGTTGCTCTGAACCCAAGGAACACTATCATAGAGCCCTTAATCTAGTGAAGGACTTACTTGATGGCTGTGAGGACATTCAAACCTACGAGGATCGTCTTCGTGACATGTTTGGGATCTACGCCTACCCATGGTTCACAATGGACCGATTGGTTACAAATTTGGTCCGCCAGCTGCATTTACTAGCCAGTGGAGATGAACTGAGCCACCGACTTACCTCCTTGTTTCGTAGCTACTTTAAATCCTCAAGTAGCCGCTCCGTTTGCGGTGGGAACAAATCCAGACATGAACCGGAGTCTTGCGATTTGATGACAAGAAGCCCCATACCTGTGTAAGTTTGCTGGCTCTCGCCCGGCTTATGTAAATTTGAGTGCTAACCTCACAGAACTTAATATTCACCAACTTAAAAATTATCAATTTGGGAGTTTTAAAACTGCAGTTTACTTCCTCTTAGCGCCAACGCCATCTGTGGTCCTCTGAAAACACGCTTCATGCGCCTGAAAGAAGAAGCAAGGTTTAGACACAATGCCCTAGCTGCCTGCTTGGGCTTTGCCGTTTCTTCAAGCGGCACAGATACCAACGGATCTCACTTCAACAGCGAGGGTATTCTGGATCGGCCAACTTCTGTGCCAAACTGCTATGCAATGGTTATGCTTCGGAACGCCTCCAAGTTCTTGATTCGCTTGTTAGATCCGTCTGTTGTTCTAAATTGTACCAATGACTCACATGCCCCGCTGTGCTACTCTCCTGTTCACATGCATCCAAACACTGCCCCCGAGGAAGGAGTGAGAGCTACGCACGCTCTTCAACGTGCAATTAATGATTCCTCGGCGGAGGCCAGGCACTGGTACGACTACCTAGCCAAGTACCTTCTACTTCCTGGCTGCTGGACCGCTGGCCCTCTGTCACCATCCGTGTTAGCACGTATTCGCCCTGTATTCCTCTACAGAAACGTAAAACGCTGTGTAAATCGCCTTACACACCAGGCCGTTCTTCGCCGTCAACAGGAACTTATTACCACTGGTGATCCCCAGCCCGAAGAGGTAAGGAGGTTGCTGCGATGTAAACATAATTTTAATCGAATTTATTTTGGATAAAACGAGCCTGATTATGTCCTTTGAGGAATCGAGCTAAGCAACTCAACGATAGCAATAAAGCGTTCCACCTTAGCATAGATAACAGAACGTTAGGTAACAACATTGGAGACATGTGCTCGAGTGCCGCAGTTTTGACTTTTCCTACTCGCCCCGCGTGTGACCGATGCACTTTCTAATTGATGGAAACTTTCAGAACCTAGTGTCGGGCAGGTATTTCGTTTTTTGAGACGCTTTTCTTCCCGACTTCGTTATTTTTTATTCACACGTGTTATGGTTGTTATCAGACTGTATCGAACCTCAATAATCCTTCCGGGCAGCACCTCACATGCGGCGAACTTCAGCATTAGATCTGGAGAGCTAAACCCACTTTCTCTTAATGGTGGTAGAGATCGATGGGTTTTGTAAAGCGAAGTTGCGACCTGACTTCTTTACCGCCTTCAGTTTGCCCTCGGTGTCGAATCCAGGGAGGTGGGCTTACCCTCTTGGTGTGCATCTTAATGCTGACCAGGACGAGTATACCAATGACCGCAGTGCTCATTGCAGTTCTGTTCGTACATTCATTCATTTTCCGTCCCTCTGAAGGCAGCTCAGCTGCTTGGGTGCCGTGATTTCTGGTTATTCAGGAAGCTCGAGTGTTCATACTGCTGCAACTTCAATTAACCTCAGGTCAACTTTGTTCGAAAGACGGTTTTCATTACTATATGCCTCTATCAGTAAATATTTTTGGGACATTTTTTCTGGTTCCTAAGGGGTAATTTATGCTTTTCCAGGCTGCAATCTTAGCGAATAAGGAACCAACCTTCACAACTGTTATCTTGTACCACTACTTCCAAGGGTACCTGAAAAGTATGCGGATCTGCAGACTCGCAGTCGTGTTACTACGACGCGCGCTAAACCTCCATATTAATTTCGTTTCATTTGCAGATACTTTTACGTCGCCTTTCCGAGACCAGCGAAACACCACTGCAAATTGACGAGCAGCATGAGCCTGCTGCCTCAAGTACACCCGAGGCTGCTACTCCCAGTCAAGTTGGGTTAAAGGGGAACTTGGAAAAGGATATTTGGGAGCTCATGGTTGGCGTCTTTCGGAATAACTTAACACACACTGAGGTGAGGTTTCTAGTTATTTTATATCTAAAACTCCACACTCAAGCTCTTCCGCGATACATTTTCGAGTGACTGCATGCAATCGAGTACAAATTTGTCTGTCAAGTCAGCTTCAAAGGCCTATAAGATTAACTGGTCCGTGGGATCATACGGCATATTTGTACGGCGAAAGAGCAAGGTAAGTGGTCCTCCATTTCGAATCAATCTTTCTATTAAGAATCCAACTTGCTCGAATCGACCTTCAAAGAAGTTCCGTGATTTTCAAGCCCGCTGGCTGCGGGAGCATTTCGATCCACAACAGATGGCTCAAATATCAAAGCAGTTTAACCGACCAGGCTGCGATGCGTCCTCGGCGTGCGAAAATCCCAAACCTGATACCGAAATAACACCGAGTGCAGATGAGGAGCCCGCAGCCCAGTCGTCTAATAGTTTCTCCAAGGATAAATCAATGACCGAAGACTCTGAGTTTGAATTGGTGATTATGGATATGAAACAGGAACAGTCTGCTCAGAAAAACGCGCCATCGGTTCCTGCACCGAAAGAACAGCCAAAACCTATGAACGATTCCCCAAATTCCTTACCGGAGTCTCCGGTTGCTGTCAAAAGTGAACATAAAGATGTGAGCTAGCCACCCCCACCAAGCCGTGTACAAAGACGATGCCCACACACCCTTCTGTACATTAAATCCCCTCACGCCGAGTTATTTTTTTCTTATTGACCAAATGCGCTTTAATATACGTACATCGTTTTATGACCTGTACACAAGATCCCTGGGTTTGTTTCGTGGTGGCTCTCTTGTACAGACTTGAAAATCACCATCATCCGCCCTTTGAAACTTCAAATTGGCGGGTCGCATCTTCCATCTGACAGTGATCCCCTCCCCCTATCCGCTAATTTTTGTTCAGGATAAAGCTGCACTTATAGTAAAGATACATACTTTGACTTTCAATCGTTGCATTTCTTCCCTGGCCTCATGAGCCCCTTTTCATTGCTAGATTCGGTGCACATTAAGGAGGGGAAGGCCTTTTCTGGTTGACGCGTTCGAGAAGTTTCTGTTTAGGATCGTGTGCTGTTGCTCGGGATAACTCGGTGACCCTTGCGGTTGCGACCATAGAGCATGTGTGAATCGGACGTCCTTGTAAATACCCGATGACTGTCCTTTCTGGCGGCCCACCTAGACTGAGTAATAATCAGTGATCAGTTGAAGAAGACAGCCACTTTGAGTGAGTGAGCGTGCGTGAAAAGTGGGGGCAGCGGAGGCGGACGCGGCGAGTGTATGTCAGGGCTATTTGCAATGGTCTGCCGGTCACAGTGCAATGGATTCACAAGTGGCTGACCAAGGGGATGCGTGAGGTGTATGTGCGATTGCAATGAAGACAGGTTGGAATTGAGTCCACAATGTTAGTGGTGCTGATGGTAGTGGTTGACGGGGTGTCGGAAGTGATCTCAGCGGTGGTGGAAATGGAAGACGTTGGTAATGGTCGTGGCGGGGATTTTGACAGGGCGCAACCTAAGCACATACAACGTTCACATAAAATTTCAGGACTGCTAAACCTGTCGTGACTGTCTGTAGAAGGCCCTCGAGACCCAGCTGCGTCTATATTCCATCCACAAGGGAATTTGAGCATGAAAGTGTGTTTTTAGACCTGGTTCGCCACTTTCTCCCACCACCACCGAAATAAATAAATGGAGTGCTGAGCCAACAGATAATCTATATCCTATTGAAAACTGATAAGCAATTTTTTTGCTGGGATAGACTTGATAACAAACAAGAAACAAACGGAGCGGCTTAAACTAGGCTCGTGTGTTGTCAGTTTCTGATTGCCCAGTTATGGGTTAAACAAAAACGTTTGCATTCGCTCTTCAGTTGGCACCCAGCTCCGAATGGTATCTACCGACTGTCGGCCCCGCCAGACGCGAAAAGAGCGACAAATGGAGATAGGCGGTGCAAAAGTCCAAAGATGCGAGAAGGATGTGCATTTACAAAGATCGCAAAATCATATAAAATGCAGGATGACGGCACTCTCCAGCACATGCGTGCAAACACATGACGCCTATCTGCTCAAAGACCAATCTTGTAGGCGGATCCGGCCGCGTTGTGCACCTTCGTGGTGACTGGAGCCGTCAAAGCCCACTCGTACCAAACATGGCGCGTGGAAACACATCTCCACAGATGCAGCACGATCTGCTCACCAGTTCTCACGGGCACCGACGTCTCCAGGGGGAAGACCAAAGGGAACCAGGAGAACATATTGGGGCTGTGATGGTGAGGATGAGTACCTATAAATACAGAGAAGACGAAGGCGTAAGCGATGATGGTGATGAACAACGCTCCTTACTCAGGTCAATTTTCCCAAAGAGGACGGCGTCGAAGTAGCCAGCGAATCCGTGCAACATTGCATCCTGACTTGCAGTAAAGGTCAGCGTGGTGAAGCGCGAATTATCACCGGTCAGACCTGAGATTGGGCTGTCTTTTCGCGGGTGCGTGAAGGTGAAGGCGGCTTTGGGGTCGTCTAGGAGTTGGAAATTTTGCAGGCGTACAACGTACGGCGTCTCGAGGGGTTTCTGCACTCGAGTGTTGGCACTACACTGCAACACAGATTGGAGAAAGTGTTCGATGAGTTTTCAGATCAGCAAAGAAGAGGGTAGTATGGACTTGAAGCACCACTGGTAGCTACTTTTTTACCCGGAACACTCAGAAGGGTCTTGCAGTTTGTGCTGTCTCGATCTTTTTCAGGTCCACTTTTTGGGTCTGTGCATCCCAAAAAGTTATAGAGCTTTGAACCATTTTTTGGGTTACTTATTATGCAAATATGAAACTCGGCGAGACAAAAACACGTTCTCTGGGACGGGGTTGAACCACCTCCGGTGGCCTGCCACGTTACGACCGAAGATATGTCGTCTATGAGTCGAAATTTTCCTCCCATGAGAAGCGTACTCGTCAACTTGATGGCTAGTCTGCTGGTACTGCAATGACAAACGCCGTACATCTTTGACTCAGTATCAAACACGCAAAAGCTGGTCTGTGTTATCTAATGATCCGAAGCTATATTTGTAGCACTACAGAAAATCGAAACGTGAAACTCTGCTAATCATTTAACGAAGTCGATATTGATAAATGTGCTCTGAAAACGCGTTTGCGATAGGCTATTGCCAGACCTGTGAATTTTATACGATTAACATAATGGAACCACCAGTTATGGGAGTGGAAATCGTTCAGGTTATGACAGTGAGAATGTAGAGGCAAAATTGGGGAGGGGGGTAATCGTTTTTGTAGTACGCCCATTAAATTCAGTTGTCACCATAACAGTCTTGCTGTGCATGTTTCTCATAAATGTTCTGCCTGTGAGAGCTCATCGGTATCGTGAGAGGGGGCTTCGAAACAAATAGCAGTTTCTTCAAAGCAACGCCTATTAAGCCTAAGTATAATGAACACTTGGGTTAGACGCTGGACCACCTAAGCTGGATATACATGCCCAATCGGCTGCGATCGGGTCGAGGAAGTAAAAAATATCTTAGTGACAAGTGGAGGCGAAGGGGCCTCAGCGACGACAGTTAAGAGAAGGTCGGCTGCAATTCGAGTAGGGCAAACTCGGTCGAGGCCTCTTAACTCGGGTAGTGGCTGTGCTCAGGACCTGTCGTGGGTTCGTACCCCACCGAAACTGCCCAGTTTCCAATTGAGTATTCGGTAAGGCTAACCCCATACACAGGAAATAAGGACAGAACCTGCCTATAATACAGATGCCTTGTGTCGAATTCCGGGGAACATAGCTTCAGGATTATGGTTAAGGTTGGAGTAAGGATTAGTGTTAAGGTAAGTTAGGGCTCAGATTCAGATTGAGATTAGCGGTCATTGTAGGGTTGGAGGTAATATTAAGATTAGAGCTACGGTTTAGGTTATGTGGGGCTCGTGTCATGGTCAGGGCCCAAGAATATTTACCCTGGAGGAATTATGCGCAGGGTCAACTATTATTTAGGCGGAGCGATCCTATTCCCGTGCCCCGTTTAGGGGACCATATAAGTAATCCTTACGCAGTATTTAGGTCAGCTGTTCAAATGTGACCAAGTACGCATTAACCTCAGGCAAGTCCTGAAGGGTCAGAGTTTTAACTAGCACGCCAGTGCTGATTGGATGAGGGGGTTGTATGAATCAGTTAGATAATTTGTCGATACCGGCGGCCGCAGATATGTTTGGTGTAGGCCGCAAAAGTCCTCATTCTGAGAGCCGTTGTATGTGGCCCACTGGGGGAGATCTTGCGAAATAACGCTTTGACAATGTCATATTAACATTCGTTGATAAACGTTCACCGATCGCCGACGGAACTCACCCGTCCCCTTCTGTCTTGGGGCTCACTCTCGAGTAAAGGCAAATTAAAAATGCCGACAAAAGACAATAAAATTTTGAACCCGCGACCTGATGACCAGAAGTTCAACGTTCTAACTATTGAGCCACGGGCTCATTGTCTTGCCGGTTTAGATCGGGAATATTGACAACACACGTTGATGAATGCTCACCGATTGCTAACGGAACTCACTCGTCCCGTTCTGTCTTGGGGTTCACTCTCTAGCCCCACCAGCAGCCGCACAGCGGGGGGAAGGTACATTCGGGGCCACCCCTCAACCTCTCCCTCACTGTCTACCGGTGGAAAGATGAAACCGAGTCAGCCAGAGACTATCAAAAGCGCCGAATTTTGTTTCACGTGATTGCTCCCATTTAAGTCCGGCACCACAATGCTGCTTGTTTTCAGACCATAGCCCCTAGAGCAGTATAGTCGGTAGTTGAAGTGGCTGCCCTAATATTTAATGCTATATACTTGTTTCCGTGTGAAGTTCGTACTACAATGTTGTCAAAAGTCACTTGAGCTCGTGAAATACAGTGGATCAATCACATGCCAGTCGGAAGAAGGGATAATACAACTGAAGGAGACTTACAATATCCCGATGGCAAGCGGCCTCCTGATGAATACGCAGTGACTGCAGTGGGGCTATGTACGAAGTATACGACGAGGGAATGCTTATTCCATTGTCTGGTAAAAAGATAGAGAGAAAGCAAAACGGCATCTTTTGTCAGCTGAAAGCTACTCAATGTGGTGGTGCGCGCAAGGGCATGAACGACAGGCGCAGCTTACCTTTGAGCAGATGTTGCGCCCCATCCAGGCACTCGGGACTGAGTTCATTGTCCCCAAAGGAGCCAAGAAGCTCGCTAACGAAGATATCCGCTTTCTCCAGATCTGTGCTCAGCCAACGCATATCACCAGGCACGAGGTGAACATCTCGGTCTTTCCATTCCGTCTCCAGACGATGCTGATGGTTTGCAACGAAATAAGCCAAAAATAAAAAAAGTCTTGTAAGATCGTAATTACATTACATTAAGAGAGCGAAATCCCAGGGGTCGGGGACAGACGTCCAACTGGGGTTGTACGAAGCGTGAAACCTACCCGGAGAGTGAGGAGGGCGTTGGGATTCTTCTCAACAACGTAGATTCGTACTGGGCAGCCGGATCGTTCGCTGGCTTGCAGGCTGGCAGTGACAAATGGCCCACGACCTGCGCCCAGGATAAAGATTACCTGTTTGTCGGTGGTATACGCACCATTTGTCCTCATGGGAGCGTCAGTAAGGGGAGGGAAGTCCTCTGAGGTGAAGAAGACTGATCCTGGGTTCTTGCGCCGATCCAGAAGAGCCATATAAATGGCCTGAAAATGGGGGGAGAACAAAATAATGCTTTTGCTCTCAGCAGCACACTACTCTGACCTAGGAATAACTGCGAATCGAGAAAAACCGCCGTTGAGGAACAGGAATACTCCCAGTCCCCAGTCACTTTGAAGCCTTGCGATCAAAACTTCCAAAATACTGGCCAGGAACGATAGTGGGATATGTTTGAAAAAAGGTATGACAAGGGTAAAAAACAAACTGTTAAAACAGATGACATATCAGTGGTAGTAAAGGCGAACAGTTGCTGGATGCGATTTCCGACAACGTACTAAGGTAGTACTGGCGAGTTCAAACTTCAGCGGCCGAGCGGACGGCTTCCCCAACCCCAATTAAAGGTCGAATCAGGTTTAGTTCTCTAATTCACTTCATGCTCCCCTATTTGAGCCGGAAGTGGTACTCGTGATAATCAATCGTTCCGATGGCGTGGAACATGCCCAAACACACAGACACGGTTAAAGGCAATCATTCGGTTAATCAACTAGAGAATAGAGGATCAATGAGGTCAACGCTCTGCGACGGAATGTCAGGCCCTCGGCAATAACTGCTCTCGGACAACGAAAACTATCCGATCAACCATAGCGACAACGAAATAGGAGGAGGGGCAGACTTCCAGGACATCGGAAGAAAACATATTTTCAGCAACAGCGGATGAAATAAGCCACGCAGACTACCTTTACGGTAACAGTCACATCACCACAAGGAAGTAATGCTTTCCTCTACGCCCCATGTTCGACGAAGACTCGATTAGCTAGGCATAGGCCAGAACACAACCTCCGCTCGTCTGTAAATAAAACCAGAACGGATCCATCAGGTCCCAAGGTGTTGTTCACTTTTAAAACCCACTGTAGCCTCAAGAGGGGGCGCGCTAGACACCAGTTGTTGCTTGTTAGATGATAACCCCAAGAGCATAAAAGACAGGAACTACGGTCGCCGTGTAGCAGTCGAGTTGTTATACTTCAAAGTTCAAAATAGCATGTAAGGCTTGGTGTGGGACTACAAATTTGTTCAAATGTATGGTTGAACTGTTGTGAGGTTTGTATTTTTTTCGGTTCGCCAAATGAAAGGTAACGCAGATACTGTCGGTGAACGCTCTCTCATCTCGTGGAGCCTTTTCAATAACCAATGCCTGCTGTAGCGCTGCATGCCACATACCATTTCAAGGCACCGGACATTGAAGGTACCCATATGTATGCCTCCTTTGGCACATTAAATTTGTCAACTGTGCCTATTTCACCAATGAGGAGAGAGAGAGCTGGTTTAAACATACCTCCTCGTAGGCTGTGTACTTGTAGGAATCCATTTCGAAGACGCCGTAAGTTGTAGAGGATAGATTATCTTGAAGCGGTTGAAGTGGTTCCTGAAAGGTCAGTAAAATCAATTAGTTTTTGACGGCGCTTTTAGATTGTTCCGTGAGCGCGGTTGGTGTCACCAACTTGAAAATTTACGAGTACAACTCCATTTCCCGAAGAGCATTTTTCTTTTCATATATATATATATATATATATATATATATATATATATATATGATGGTGGTGGTGATGATGATGAGGTATAACCGACGAAGACAAGGGAGATCGGAAGAGTCATTTCTGGCACATTAGCCGTCAGCAGCTAGTCATAACCAATCCAAAGCGTGCACCACCTGGGAGTAGAACCCGCGACCTTTGGTCATTGAGTTGAACGCTGTACCAATAAGCCACGGGCCCATCGTTTTTGTCGGTTTCGATCGGGAATATGATGATAGTGTGCAACTCACTGATCTGGTTAGAGAACATGTATGACCCACTGTGCCTTGGAGCTCACTTTAGAGCCCTCACAGACAGTCGCATAGCGACTTGAGGCATCCCAGATGGTGCACACTTGGGATTGGGTATGACTGGCTGATGGCGGCTAATAAGCCAGAAATGGCCATTTCGGTCTCTCTTGTCTTTGTCGGTTCTACCTTATCAGCATAGATACCAGAAGTCGCCATGAGACTACCTGCGAGGGCTCTAAAGTGAGCTCCAAGGCACAGCGGGACATACATGTTCCCTAACCAGATAGGTAAGTCACACACTATCATATAAATATATATAGGTTGCTAAGGCTGCAAAGGGCAAGACGCAGATAGCTGTTTCACGTTTATTACTGATCATCAGTACGCCATATGCCTTATAAATTAAGGTACTTACCGAAGTAAAGAAAGCGCGTTACCCTCACTGATTTGGTTAGGATCTTGCTCGATTCCATTCTGTCCGCCAGCCAGCTTGCTACTGGTGCTAACGAACGTTGTGTCATAGGACACATGTCACATATAATATAAAGGTAAGTTGTTAAGGGTGCAACAGGCATGTGTCCTATTGCATAACGTTCGCTATTGGCAGTAGCAAGCTGGCCGACAGACAGAATGACATCGAGCACGATCCTACTCACCAGTCAGAGTAACGTGTTTAGCTGACTTTAGCGGACCTGGGCGATCTCTGGGGTAGAAGATATAATTATCTGACGTTTCACACTCATTCCCGAGCGCAGCATCGGAGATAGAGAATAGGGAAAATACATGGTTTAAATAGGTCATTCGTACTCATTTGTGATAGGTCTAGCCACCTCGTTTCTCATTGGTCCTCCTCTCGTGCGCCAATGGCGCTTGACAACCTCATTGGGTGCTGGTAGGTCGATGCTGCGGTTGATAGAGTTGGCGTCTGACTGCCAAGCTTCGATGACTTCTCTCGCCAATCTGTTTTCGACTCGGCCTAGCACTTGGGTCCAGTCAAAATCGAACCGGTGGTTGTTTTCTAGACTATGCATGGCGACTTGTGATCGTACATACTTTCGCCTTACGGCCAAAGTGTGCTCGTGCATGCGCGTACTCAGTTGTTTGTCGGTCATGCCGCAGTAGTTGGCCGGGCAGTCTAGACAGTTGACGCGGTAAATAACGCCTGAGGTGTCTGCGGGTGGTAGTCGAACCTTTAGTTGCATGACTAAGCGATGGATGGTGGCCTCCGGCCCGTGTCAAACGCCCATGTTTAGCGGTCTTAACACGCGATCAGTGGCTTCTGAGACGTTCCTCACATAGGGCAAGACACGAAAGAATTCAGATTTTTGTTTAAGCTCACCTTCGGTCGTCGTGTGCCTTTGGTACAAGCATTTGTTTACGAAGCTCCGTTGAGATCTATTGGCGAGAAAGAGGCGCAGTTTCTCAGCCTCTGTGCTGCAGTGTCTGGATGAGGCGAAAAAAAACGATCGGACGCAACTGCGTATATGCGACAGGGGGTGATTGCTGTTGTAGTGAAGAATTTTCTCCGTGTTTGTCGCTTTTCAAAACACGCCAGTCTGAAGGGTTCCGTCCTCCTGCCTTGATATCTGAACCTCGAGAAAATGGAGCATTCCATCCTCTTCTTCCTCCATTGTGAATTGTACCTGTGGGAATATCGAGTTCAGATCCCTTTTGAAGTTCTCTTTGGCTTCTCGGTGTATGATAACAAAGGTGTCGTCTACATAGCGCATCCAGAATTTCCGCTTGTAGATCTGGAAGATCCAAGTTTCCCGTTCTTACGGGATGGCCTCCGCTAGGAAGCCGGAGATCGGTGATCCCATCGGAGTTCCCTGGATTTGCTCATAAACACGGTCGTTAAACGTGATGTACGTGTGAAGGCAGTAGTTCAGTAACTCCATTGTGTGTTCCATTATAAAAGGTTTTCCTTCTTCGTTGTAACTTCTGTCCAGAAGATCATCGACGACTCTCATGGCCAATTCTTTTGGGGTGAATGTGAATAGAGAGATGACGTCAAAGGACACCATCATCTCGTCGAAGGCGATTGGGATGCCTCGGAGTTTTTCCAGGAAGTGCGTTGAGGATACGGTTGTGTGTTCTGAGCCATCTACCACCTTGGGGCTCACTCTCGGGTTCCGTCAGCAGCCACGCGGCGGCTAGTATTATAGGCAGAAGAACATTACCAACAAAGACCAGGGAGACTGGAATGGTCATCTCTGGTTTAGTAGCCGTCATCAGCCAGCCATACCCAACCCCAGATGTTGCGGCACCCGAGGCTCGAACTCGCGACCTGTTGATTCGAAATTCGACGCTCTAACCCACTGTGGCACGGGCTCGTTGTCTTGCGGTTCCGAAGGGGTTAGTCATCATAAGCTATCCATACACAACCCCAGGTTTTGAAACCCCCGAGGCTCGAACCCGTGACTTGTTAGTCAGAAGTCAAATATCCTAGTCATTGATTCACGGAACCTTTGCAGGTTACGATCGGGTAAATTAAAAATCGTAAAGAGGGACTGGAATGACCAATTCTGTTTTATTGGCCGTCATCAGCCAGCTACCTCCAAAGTCAAGTTTGGAGCGCCTGAGATTTAAATCTGGCATCTTTGTTCATTGATTCACACACTCTATCATTGAGAAACTGGCTCGATGTCCTGTCGGTTGCGATAGGATATAATTTAGAGAGAGAGAGCTTTATTTTGAAAGTAAAATTCCAAAAATTTCAGCAAAAAAGGTATACCATTCACCGTGAAGAATCATCTTTGAATGCGCCTCAAAATATCGATCAATTTGGACTTCCTTCAAAATAGTGCCAGCGTCGTGCGCTGATGACTTCATTTTTGTTGTTCGAATAAAATATAAGAGGATTCACATTCGAATGGAGAGCAGAAAAGATGGCGGCTCAATTTCAAAGGCCCGACAGGGTTGGTATTGCGATTAGCGATCGGGTTAGGAAGGTGTTCGTACCATTTTGCCTTGAAATTCAAGCTACAGCTAACGAAAGCAGTCGCATAGCGACCATGGGTATATGCTGAAAGGAGCATCGATGAAGACACAGGAGACTGGAATGGCCAATGCTGGCTTAATAGGTGAGGCAACCCATGAAACATAGGCCAAAATTACGAAATACAATCTCGATTGGAAAGGCTTACTTGGGTGGGATACTACTATTGATTATCGGGCAGCGTAATCTCAAGAGATTTCACTTACACCGATATGCCAGATTATGAATGCTGGCCTTTCTAGGCACGCATGAAAAGCACCCTATCTTTATAAGCTACGGACGCAGTATAGTCACTGACTGAATAGTTTTCCTTATCAGCTTCCGTCGAGCGTTCTTCTTCCTGCAGGAAGTCCCGACAATTGTCAAAGAAAGGTTGACAGTTAGGGAAAATTTCGATCGTACTGCAGGTGGCACGTACAAACGTTTTAGTGCATCTGCTAGCAGCAAACATCAGCGGGGTGTGGATGCGGAAGTACGTCAGCCATGATCGATGAGAACCCCCAGTTCAAAGGAGAGAGAGAGCACATATATAAAAGACTTTTCTCCTCCTACTCTCATCTGTCATATGCACATTGCTTCAGTATCAGGAAAGACGACGGGAAGGGAAATCAGTAACAGTGTTCGAGCATAGAACTGTTTAGATTAGCAGAATGGAGGGATGATAGAGAATTCGGATGGATTGATGTAGTACTGCTTGGGGCTTATTCTGCCTTCATTCAGCCAATTATAATCCTGACTATTAGCTGTGATCAGAAACACAAAGATGCACTCGCATACATTGCAGACAGTCCACACATTGGGTCCAAAAGATGGGTCAGAAGTACTTAATCTAAACGAAGTTTATCAGTGCCTCATCACCTGTCATTATCTGTCATTTCAGATCAGGTATTTATTCAAACAGGAATAAGCGCATATAGATCTATTGGCTTCCCGAAGCAGAAAATCACCGTATGGGTGGCAAATGTCACGAACAGGCAACCAAATACCAGACCTAGTCGGCCACGTTATAATTGCGGAGAAAAGAGAATACATAAAATGTGGGTAGATTGATACCGTCTGCTTCGGGCTTATTCTGCCTTGATTCCGCCAATCATAACCTAGACTACCATCTGGGACCGGAAACACAAACAGGCACTCGATTACGGCGCAGATAGTCAACAGACTGGGTCTAGCAGATGTGTCAGAAATACTTCATCAAAACAAAGTTCTTCCGTACCTCACCATCTGTCGCTGCAGAATAAGCCCAAAGCAGTTCTGTGGCGATCTATCCACATTCTCTGTCATCTCTCCTCTCTCCTCTCCGCAATTATAACCTGACCGCCTTCGGTCTGGTAGTTGGTTGCTTGTTCGTGAGCCTTTGCCACCCATACGGAGCTTGCTTACTTCAGGAAGCCAATAGCTCGGTGTGCGCCCATTCCTGACTGAATAAATAGCCGATCTACAGCGACAGAAAATGGGAGGTGGCGAGGCACCGATGAATTTGGTTTCGATGAAGTGCTCATGTCCAATCTGGTGGACACCATCGGCGGTGTACGGGCGCATGCTAGTGTTTTAGGTCCTAGTTGGTGATCACGGGTTATGATTGTTTGAATGAAGACGGAATAAGCCGGAAACAGTGCTGTATCAATTTATCCGCATTCTCTGTCGTCGACCCCCTCCCCCTACCCCATACCTCCATCTGCTATTACAACTTGGCCGAATTCGGTCTGGTAATTGGTTGCATACTGGTGGCTCTTGACATCTATACGTAGGTTCGCTGCTTTGAGAAGCCAGTAGATCGGTGTACGCTCACTCCTGATTATTAAGGGTATGTTAGCTCCATTTAAAGCCTTACGCCAACATGATCGGACCGGAAAAATCGCGCAAGGCTTTCCAAATCCTAGTGATTCATAGCCGCTGGTTTGCGTACGGCCAATGAGCCAGAAATGAACATTGCTGTATCCCCTGGCTTTTTCGGCATTGTCTCTAAAACAGGGCCCGCTTGTTAGCCTGGCTGCAGGCAAGCTAGGGCGCCCACGGGTGGCGGAAAGTGAGACGGGCTTCAACGAGAGCCAGCCGCGTACAATGCGGTAAATCGGTTACCCTCCAAAGGGTCACAAGCCGTAGCGGTACCGCAAGGTTGCGAATGTTGTTCAACTCCTACCCGCCATTGAACAAGGCTTCATCTGCCGTCGTCAAACAGAAACTCCAGAGCCTAAATTGGTGGGTCGAAAGGGCAACAGAATGATCTACGAGTCATACGAATCCATGGGTGCGCCGAGCGGTGTTACGCGAGCGCTGCCATGTGCGCAACGTTCAACTAGGTTTTTCGATGACGGGAGACCTATGGTCCATGCGATCAGGTTGGACGTGCCAGGGGCCATTGGTACCCAATAACACTACTACTAATGGTGGATGCGCGCTCACCGATTGGTTACGGGATGCACTTGTTCCGTTGGGCCTTGGGGTTCTCTTTCCACTCCTGTCACTAGCTATAACGCGGCTAGCATTATTGGCAGAAGAATATTAACGGCAAAGAGAAGGGAAACTGTTGGGAGGTTAGGGTCTTATAGCACCAAAAAACACCCCGGAAAACGAAAGGAAGCTTTTCAGAAAATAGAGAGAGAGAGAGAGGAGCTATAACAACAGCTTGTGAAGACAGTTTAGATAAGACAGCAACAAAGTGATACAGACGAACGGCCGAAAATGCTTTCTGTCTTCGTCTGCTTGTGATCGGACGTTCTAGGAAAGTAACCATCTCGGTGGAAGTTGAGCATGACTCCGGCTTCCAGTGAATACTTTGCTGCCATTAAAAAGTATCCGTAAGGATGCCTTGTATAGCCGCCTAAACAGGATACGAGAATAGGAACCGCCCCGCCCACCTAAAATAGGTGGCGTTGCGATAAATATCAGGACGGGTAAATACTCCACTGTCTTAACCCTAACAGAAACTCTAAAATAAAACTGAACGTTAACCTTTATCTTCACCCTACACTTACATAAACCTAAACCCTAAAGTTAACACGAACCTAAGCCTTAACCCCTAACATACTCCTGACCCTAACCCTAACTCGGATCTTAACCCTAATCTTAAACTTAACCCTAAACTTAGCCCCAACACTGACCTTAATCCTAAACCTAGGTTTTCCGGAATTAGACGCAAAGATACGTGCATTGTGGGCAGTTCTTATTCCCGTGTCTTGCTTAGACGGCCATACAAGACATCCCTACCAAAGTAGCTAACTGTTGTGCGATCTTAGATCAATTTCTTCTTCTCTTGAGTCCAAATAATCAGAAAATTGCAAGGAAAATATTACCTGCAGTTGATCCTCCAGGCCTCTAGAATGCTTCTCATAGGGCGTTTTGTTTTCGTTGGCAGTCTTCCAAAGCCAGTTTATGTACTGCTGAAACACTGTAAGACCTCGTTCGTGTTTGCATTCACCGTGCACTATTATCTGTGAATTCAGCTAAAAGAAGAGATGGTGTGGTGAAAAACGGTTCGCCTCAGTCAATTCTTAGCAATAACCAACCAATCAAGCAACTAGCCTCCAAGTGCCCTCTTTCATTACCGTCACAACCAATCACTCGCTCCACATGACTCCACCAGGTAAAGAGAGACAATTAACGTGCGAGGAAGACGCGATCACCGGAACAAAAGTTTAATTCGACTGCCGTTTCTGATTCATAACCAGTGCGGAGTCTAGAGCTTCAAAGTGGGTAAAATGCATGGAGCGCCCGATTTGGGAGCCACGAAATTTAGATCCACGTAGACGACCCGTTACCCCCCCCCAGTTGCATCGCGTCAACGCCTATCGTCCACATGGACTGCGGTGACTTGCAAGGGTATATCGAGGCAATATCGCGAATAGTTAATTTTTACCATTAGAGCCGTCGACAGGTCAGTGGTTACCTCCCTGGCGTAATGTGGTTGCTGATTGGTAGGCGATATTTAATCGCGTTGAGACCGCGTGCGCGCGTGACGTGACGAAGACAAGGTCTCGCTCTGTTTCTTTGTTATTGATATAGACCTGTTTGCTTTTGTTACTGTATGGTTATCTATGTTTAGATAGGAATCCGAAAAAACACGACACGACGAAGTAAGCGATAAGGGGCCCAGATTTTAAGTGAAATCGAGGAGGAAACCCGGAAAAGATGGAGGACAGAACAGTTCTCGTGCGAGAACGCGTCAAGTATGCTTGATAGTGGCAGTTTTTCGTGTGAATTGGCAGTAGAATATGCACAGAAATTTTCGCCGGTAGATATAGTATGTACGTTCCCATGTATGTTTTCTCGTTATAGCACTACCGCCCATTTGACAGTAACATAATTATTTGCTTACTACTAACGGTAGACATACTTCCTCACCGTTCGTACATTTGACATTAACAGTAGAACCCTTTATATGATATTATACATTCATCAACACTGCACTGTTTATTTTATATTTAATTGGTTCATTCGAATAACTACGCCGTGATTGTTTCCCATAAACTCCCTTGTTATTTGTTTAAAGCTCCTATCTTGTCCCCGCATAAATTGACACTAGCTTACTGCTTGTAAGCTTCGAAATACTAGGTTGTGAGTGTACCATTTATATTTTGTTAATCATTTGAACCGTGTTTTCGTCCAAACGGTTATCGTCTGTGTTCTTACCAATGGCGACACGAAGTGAACTAACCCAAGCGATTTAAGCTAGACGGGCTTAAAGCGGCTAGCTCCACAGAACTCTAGTAGAACTATCCGAACGGGCTACAGTGGGTGGTCAGATATATTCTACATAGTATGCCTTTGTGGACGAGGTCAGTCTGCATATAAACATCAAAGCCAGAAAAATGAAGGAGGGTCTCTCGGGATCCAAGCTGTATGAAGTGGTCATGGATAAGCTTCATTAGGTCCGGTGATGATCTATATTGCAGAGGTGTTTGCGGCAGGGAATGCTGAGAGGCAAGGCTACCTTTGCTGATCTCGGGTCAGCCTTAACCAAGCGACTCAAAAAGTCGCTGGACACCCTGGCTAAGCATGTGCAAAATCAACGTAGTACCACGCAAACCAACGGTTAGTGTACATCGAACACTAATTACTAATTATTTATCAACTAAAAACCGCATATTCGGACCATCGTTCCAGGACCCGGCTGCGCCAGAAACCCCCTCGTCGATGGACTGCCTTGACATTTCCTATGAGCAGTGACTCGCATCAATCTATACTTGTATATATCGCTCTTTCGATTTTTTTAGAACACACGTTTTATTATTACACACGTTTTCCTATTAAATATTTGCAGCATACCTGCGTGCGTTCAGTCACCCCCTCGATGGGGAAGGCGGGGGGGGGGAGAAACGCAACATTTAATAGATTAGAGTTTGGAACTGGTATTTAGTTAAGTAAAGGAATCGTGCGTTATGTTGTAAGTCCCGCTGTCGCCGTTTTCTGAGTATCTTGAAAAGTGGATATCTCCTCGATATCTATCCGCCGTACAAAACCGCTATAGGCTCAACATACATATAGCGAAAAATCGATATCCCTTCGCTATCAAAGCGATATACTCTTGCTACTAGGGTGGTTTTTGAACAACAGTAAGTGCAAAAGTAGTAATGGGTAGACGTACCTTAAAGAAACGGCGGAGGACGGACTGATGGGGCCCCGAGAGGACTGGATAGCCTTTGGAATTGAGGAGGAAAATGTCAGTGGACAGGCTCAGACACGAGACAGGTTCGCTGAGCCATCGTCTAATAACGGACTCGCTCGGCAAGTCAGCACCGAGCTCAAGGAGGAGACCAAAGGACTCGGAGGTGTCACCTGCTAGGATGACTAATTGGGTCCACCAGTGCCAGGGTGATGATTCGCGCGGGTCCTCGCCCTCTGTGCGAAGTTAAAACAGGCCAGTATGTGTGCGGATAAGCGGTAGGGGGGCGCAATTAAAGTAGACATAGAGGGATGGGGTCCGTAAAAATGAATAAGCCGACAATCAAAAATACGATAGTGGGCTGAACTACGATGTTACCGGCTTTCGACAAATCAAAAATGAACAGAACTTAACGAGGCAGCAAATAAAGGGTCCGTTGAAAAGTACGGGCATAATACCACGGCGAGAGGAAGGCAAAGTGGCATGGGTATTGTCGTAAGCCGAGACATTCAGTTTAGGTCCAGACGGGCGCGTACATCAGAAATGTCACGGCCATAGTTGCCCCATGGCCCACCTTCTTGAGGCAGGTCGATGCTTAAACCGAAGTCAGTCGGCCGGCAATTATGATGGAGAGACTAGCATCGGACTAACTGGCGAGAAGGTGCGCGTTACAGGAACGTCCCCTGTTGAAGGGACGAGGGAAGAAATAAGGGTGAAGGTCAAGCTGCGAGGGCATAAGATGGTCGTTTCAAGGTTACACGAGACAGAGACACGATCAAGGTGTAAACCCGGTAAGTAAGTGATCAACAAAAAGGTTGAGCCCTACCCCCGCTCTAGTCGAGTAGGCTCCATAATGGGGCTTGCCATTAAGTTAAATGCATTTAATGACATGGATACGGGGCGGGTAGGGATGCCTTGTATGACAGCCTAAACAGGAAATGGGAATAGGAACCGCCCCGAATGCTTATAAAAGGTGGCCCTATGGTGAGTTTCAAGAAGGGTAAGTATACCCGTGTCCTAACGCTAACACTTACCCTAACATAAAACAAAACGACCACCTTAATCTTAAGATTAGCTCTACCCTAAATTTAAACTCTACAGTTAACACGACAATAATCCCAACCCTTAGTCAAATCATGACACTAACCCCAACCCCAACTCTGACATTAACCTCAAACTTAAACTTGATCGTAGACATAATTTCCTTGGAAGTAAGCGCAAGGCCACGTGTATTGTGGGCGGTTTGTACTCCCTATCCTGTTTAGGCAGCCATACAAGCTAACGTTACCACGGGAGCAGATTAGACTGATCCGACTTCGCAGTTTTTTTCCTCGTATCACGTAAAAAATAACTGCCTCCTGGAATTCAACTTCCTCTCTCCATACCCGAAATCCATTGGCAAAAGGCAGAGTTGAATGGGTTGGCCACAGTGATGGCGAGTAACAAATACTAGTTACAAAACCATCAAACCGATGGAGCACCTAAACAGCTCAAGCTTGTTTGGTGGGGAATTCTAAAATGGAGCGGGGTACAGAGGATTGTCTTGATTTAATACGATTTCTATCAGATTCTCAGCAAATAAAGAGGTCATTATTTTGCCCTTGAAATAAAGTGAAACAGGCTAATTGGAAGTTAGACGTTTAATACCCAACAAAAGCCGGCTTGCGATGAGCGGTGAGTTCTAAGACCAGAAATTTGTGGACTAAGGAGCGGATTGAACTTTACAGGAGCCTTTTTGCAATAAATAATTGAGGACTGACCAGGCAAGCCTCAGAGGTTCGAAAGATAAAAAAACTTGGAGAGGAAAGTGTGACTCATTCAACTCCGCACGAGGAGGTCAACCTTGTGACTGGTTAAGCACGCCACACATCCCCTGCGGAACAGATGATCGGGTTTTAAATTACCCTATCGTTTAACTTGAGATCCCAATGGCACGACTTACGCGTAAATTGTTACACCCGAATTATGAATCAACCACTAGGCCAAGGTTCTACAACTAAACAGAGCCTTTTGTCTAATGCGCACCAATGAGAGCACCGTCAGGCGAAGGCTGACAGCTGATTAGTTTAAAGTGGCAAGAAGCATCCAATCAGGAAAGCTGCAGACATTACGATTGGCTTTTAAAAACTTCGCAGTATCAACGCAAGACCCTTGTGGCAGTTAAAAGAAACTATGCATTAGAAAAAAAGGAGAAATGGAATTAAGTTAAAACGAGTTTGCACATTAAAATTACGATGCAGGAGAACTGAAAAGGAGTGTTAAACAATTCACACTTATTTTTAAGTAATGGTGGTATGAACCATCTTCTACTGAAAACTGATTTTTCCATCATAAGGATGCCTTAGAAGTTTAATTTGACCTGTACAAAGGAGATGTGGGTTTGTCAACAAAACATAGTGATATGTCAA
Organism: Schistocephalus solidus; assembly: GCA_017591395.1. Lineage (NCBI taxonomy): Eukaryota > Metazoa > Platyhelminthes > Cestoda > Diphyllobothriidea > Diphyllobothriidae > Schistocephalus > Schistocephalus solidus. The sequence continues at coordinate 158,263 of WEDG01000787.1, read as the reverse complement.
CTTGGCCAGATGTTACTTATATTCTTATCAGAAAAGCCTGTGGGTTGGATCAAAAGAAGAGATCTCGCTATATTTACCCAGTACTGCGCCCAAACCCTGGCTCCTTAAACCGGAGCAGGTAAAATATCCTTAAAACGCACTTTGGCGCAATTAAGGAAGTGAGTCATCAGCTCCGAACGACCACTTTTCAAGCGCTCAACAATGGCCCTCGGAAGACTAACCATAACGACTAGTTAACACTATCCGTCATATTTAAAAAACTTTAACTATGGTTTGGTGCGTGAACTGCTTACCTTCACCACCATCAGGAAAGTCTTCGAGTAAACTCATGGGAACCGAAATCCAAATCTAGGGACCACTCGATGAGAAAAAATCGGAACAAACCCTGACTGGCGCGTATTCCGTAATGGTAAACGAAGTCAGAATTCGTGCCAGATTGGGGTTTGTCAGTCGTCTAAGGGATATGCACACGACGCGCAGGGCGAGATGAGCAGCCCAATTCAGCTCTTTCAGCAGACATTTTTCCGAAGCTGTGCGCAAGGCGGCGTCCGGCGCATCACAGTCGATCCAAGAAGACACATAGCCGACAAAGTTTCCGGCAATGGAGTCGCCTGAACAAAGGATAGGGGTTATATACTTTAGAAACTTAAGTTAACTACCAGCGTCGGAATGAATCTGATCTGAGCGAATGGCCGGCAAAATAGCCTCAATCTTCTCGTCAGTCAGTTTGGGTGTATCGGAATGCTGAAACAGATCTGACCCTACAAATGCATATCTGCAGTACCTGACTGGGAAAATGGAAGCAACTTACCCCATGGAGACGACATCGGTGTAGGCTGTTTTCAAATCTTCTGTTTGGCTGATGCGCAAACCAACAAGCGACGAGTGCATAATTAACACGCCAGTAGGCTCTTCAAATCTGCGGAAAAAACATGAAGCAATAAGAGCAGCCCTTGGGTCATCGGTAAGTTAATTGGTGTACAGCAGTTATGAGGTCAATGAGTCCACTGTCTACACCAAATAAGGCATCTAAAACAACTTAGCCGCGTAACCCTTGCAGCGCTTACCTACCTGATGAATTATGTACGAAGTGTAACTTTCTGCCTCCTTACCAACAGTTGGTCGGTCGGAAGTCAAGAAGGCAGAAGCCAAACACAAAGAGAGACGGAGAAATAGAGAGTGAAAGAATGAAGAGATCATCTCCTCTTACTACGCCGTAGTCAACCGGTCAAGGATTTCTTTGATACCAGCCCTAGTACTAAACTTTCAAAAGTAAGGAAATCGCGGTCTTTCTCGTGCGACCGGAATTTTTAGCGAGGTGTGCGAGCTACCATAACTATATGGGTCAGATTTCAGAACAGAGGAAAGACAACGTTCAGAATTTCTTTAGTTAAAGCGAGGACGCGAAACAGCAGCAAAAGAGCAGTAAACTTTCAACGGACACCTTAGAGGGGTCCTCACCTTATGCGCAAAAATTTGATCTGCAATAATGCTTACAAGCCTCCCGCGCTACTTTTTTAGGTTGACCGTAAGGAACAATAATTTTGCGCTACTATCATCATACTACTGTTTCTATTAACAAAGGGTTCCATCGACGCTAATAGAGCATGTTGAAGAGCACCGTCTGTCTACATTCTGCCTTGTATTATGAGTACTTTACTTGTGAAGAGGCGTACCGCAGAGGTTTAGACATCTAAAAGCATGTGAAAGATGGATTTTGTTATGATTCACAATTCAGTTAAAATACAATTATTTTTTGGCGGAACTGACTACCGAAACTAAATTCACACCGTTGAGATCCAGTCTCCTAGGGACGTAGTCGAACACTGGCGGTCGCTATTTCTTGGTAGCTCAGACGATAGTGCGCTCGACCAGAATTCCAGACTGGCAGTTGGATCTCGTTATGGGGCTAAACCTTTCCAACGGAGTTTGGATTTCTATAATACAGACGGGTAGTTCAGCAGCTGGTTTTCATGTCCGCCACAGGAAAAATGATGTAATATGCACACCTGAAACGTTAATCTTCGTCAGAATCCACACAAGACAGAATAGAAGAAGGTTGACCGGCAATGAAGTTAGAGAGATTAAAAAACGTCGGTACGCAGTTGGTTACGGGTGGAATAATTTGGCTCCCACGACTGAAGTCGCGGTTCGTAAAAAACGTTGCCCATAAGTTGGCAAACATTGAATCTAACCGAAGTTAGTGAGAACACCGGGCAGCTTCTGTTTGAAGTTCTTCATTAGTTTTCTATCAGTTATGACCACCTTTAGGCATTTTGATGAGTAAGAGCCCTACAGGTGAGTGAGAGCATTGCTTTATATGCCAACTTCACACTACCAATTTTACAGCGAGCAGCTGACAATTTCTGTTAGCGAACCTGAAAGTGTGTTTCGTGTAAAAACGTCGCATGTTACTACTACTTTAATAAGCAGAGTACAGTAAGTTTTAAAGGCAATCATTGACACGACCTTTGGTGTCTGCAGTTATTTGTGCCAGTCACCACGATCTTATAAAATGCCAGGGAACAGACTTGTGCGAAGGTGAGGTGACTAGGAGTTTTTGTGAACCAGTCGGCTTCAGAGAACCCTCTGACCAAATATTTATAAGCTTAGAGATTCGTAGAAGGTTTTCAAGTGATTTCCAACTGCTGACATCTCAATCGTTGTACAGTGTACCGTATGCCTTAGAATGTTATGAAGAACATGGCGAGAAGCGTCCTACGATGTTTTTAGAAGCCCACATTGACGTCATGTCCACCGGCGCTGTATTTGAGGACTCAGAGCAGGATCAGGCAAGCTATTTTGGTGTCGTAAAGTTTGTTTAAACTCTGAAGAACCCTAAAGAAAAAATCAATGACGTTGCTAAAAGCTATAACCTTGTGATTGGCTAGAGTGGATCTGACAAGACAGGGGTATTTCTGTGCAACGATCATGGGCTCAGTTAGAATATAGTGGAACTTAAACGGGGCGATTTGCTCGAAAGGCCATTACTTAACGATGTAGGCCACAGCTTCCAAAATGATGAAACAATCGAAGTTCGGTCAATAGCATATAGGAAAAACAAGAGGTATGACTTACTACCACCCCTTCTCGACAAACAGTCTGGCTCCGTTAAAACACACAACTACTGCTTGCCTTTGACCCCAGTGTGCTCTTCTACTGATACCTCCATATTGGTGTTATTCTTTTAAATGTGTCTTTAGCAATTTAATTTCCTAGTTCAACTATAGATGCATTCGTTCGCTACATTGCAGTCCGTTGTACGCTGGCGAAAGGGAAGGGATAAAACCGCCGACCTCTTAAACGAATGAATGTTTCATCACAAAAAAATCCGATGTACACATACACACACAGCACGCAGATAGTCAGATAACACAGACAGCCACACAACTGCATGGAGGAGGCTGCGGGAGCTGGTATTGTGGTCTAATATTGCAGAGGCTAATCTTCGCAGTCTTTAAATACTCAAGTTGGTCGCGCTGAAGTTGCGCGTAGATCTACTAACAGACTTACGATCACTAAATTCTTTGCAAGTAGATAAGAGATAACAAGAAGTACCTCAAAGTTGGACTGCAGGATCAACTGCAAAGATTGCTAGGTAAGGAAGACCGTAGATGAGTCAGCTAGGAAATAGCTTTTAACTTAACGAAAGACAAACTTGATTTTATCGGCAAATGGAGACAGAACTGTGGCCAATTTTAGTCGACACCGTGAATCCTTTCATAAGTGGCGTTTTTTTAAGTTGGAGTAAACCAGAGAAACGGAAAGCCATCTGATGTACAAGCTGCTTGCAGATCAAATATCGATGAAATAAGGTGTTTGCAGGAGGTGGGCTACGGTGTGCTTATTTAAGTTGGGGTGAATATGTTTGCAACGCACGTGTAATTGTTATGCATCTCACATAATTACACATAATTAAGAAGTTTAAGAATCTTAAAGCTTGCGGGGGTTCGAACGATGTTCAATTGTTGGATTTCAAACTATAAAGGCCATTCATTTGGAAGGGGGCGCGGGGACAGAAACGACAAAGGCTTCACTGAATCAACAGACGACAAACAAATAGTGGAGGAAGCATGTTGAAGGCCGATAATATAGAATGGATTTTGAAGCTCCCAATAGGTTCCATACAACCTATGCTGATGTGAACAGGAAGTTATCGATCCAAGATGAGCCAACAAGTGAAATCATTCATGCTAGGTCTCATGAGTTTAATAAAGCAAAGGCTGTGAACATTCAACACGCATCTACCTGCTTATTTTTATTCATCGAGGTAGATACTTCTGTGACTTTGATTCGTGAGAACACAGTGTACAAGCATTTTCTCTTATATATATTGGCATAGGTGCACTGTGTGACATCTAGAAAGTATTTTAAACATTCAGAAGAGATAAAATTCTTTGGGAAAACATAAACTTTAATGGGTAAATTTTCGGAACTGGTGCCCCAGCTTGTCGTCAGACTTTGGGATGTGTACAAGAACAATTAACTAAGTAATCGTGTCTAACGGAAGATTCTACGGTTGGGCGATGTTTGCGCCAATACGCGTTAATTTCAGTTTGTTATCCCGTCATGATTGGCCGTGCGCATTTGAATTTGTGCTTGAGGATTTTGTATGTGGCATCTAAATCAATATGCCGATTGATGCATGTCTCATCTGAGTGCATTGCTTCCAGGAATTTACGGCCTTTTTCATTAAGCAGAGACTTACAATCCGAGCGCTCTCCCATGCGAATTTACGCCAAGTGTCCAGTGTGTGCATGGCAACCTGAAATAGGTGGTCTCACCTTCTGACCGCTAACTGATGTTCATGTATGCGGGTTACGACGGATTTCCCAGTTTGCCCACAATAAACGGCATCACAACTGGAACATGGGATTCTGTAGACAACACATTTTCCATAAAGATAGCCAACCCTGTCCCTAGGGTGTACAAATTATGAGCGTAAGGTAGATGCGGAGTGGTGTGCTACTTTTATCTGGTGTTTTCTTATTTGTCATTCGACAAGTTCGGATACATTTTTCACGTATGAGGAAGTCCAACAGGTCATTGGCTTTGATGTCTGAATGGCCGTGTTGTTCGAAATACCTTTCTGTTTGACTTGTTTTCGCTTCAGACATTGATGCACGAAGTCACGTGGGTATCCATTTTTGGAGAATAACTTAAAGTTATTTCATTTCTGCCTGATAACTTTATTTATCAGGGCAGTGTGTTTTGGCTCGATTTAGGAGACTGTCGACAAAACTTCTTTTGCGAGAGATGTAGTGGTTACTCTCAAAGTGTAGGATGACCTCAGAATATGTTTCCTTGCGATAAACTGATGTATGGAGTGATCCATCAGTTTTTCGTTGTACGAGGACATCCAGGAATGGGAGTTGTCCATCAGCCTGTTTCGAACCTGAATTCAATTCCTGGAAATGCAGAGTTCCGATTATTGTGGAGGTGGTCTAAATGTTTCCTTTTGATGATGAAAAATGTGTCATCTACGTAGCGCAGCCATGGTTTTGGTTTAACCGTAGGAAGAGCTATCGATTCTAATTTCGGCATTACAGCTTCGACCAGAAGCCGGGTATGGGTGACCCCATAGGAGCTCCTTTGAGTTGTTGATAGCATTTACCGGCGAAAGAAAAGTTGGTTTTTAGACACACTGCCGAGACTTAACTCCAACTACTAGATCTCTACTGGATCTCTGTATATGGTAGTACCTATGTCGAGAGTACGGTATACCATCTTTGCCATATATTTCATGCTACTTGTAGTACTATTTGTTTGTGGAATGGGTATTACGTGGTTATTACACAGTGGTTGACTGTCTTCGACTCAGATGTTCATTAAAATTTCGGGTCTGACCCTAAAGTAATGTCCGGATCACCTGACTTCATGTCCTGCACTTAAGAATTTCATAAATTATTTCCCCGATTATGCTCTGGAGTCCATATACCAGAAGTCACATAGAATGCTCAGGGACCCACTGAGGAGCCCAACCCCAGTCTTCCTTGTCTTTCCAGTCTCCCTTGTCTTTATCGGTAATATCATTCTGCCTTTATCACTAGCCGCTCTGCGGCTGCTGGCAAGGCTCTATTGTGAGCCCAAAGGCACAATGGGACGAGTGAGTCTTGCAACCGATCGGTGAGTGCCCATCTACTACAGTTAATATTCTCGATCAAAACCGGCAAGACAACGAGCTTGTGGCGCAATGGGTAGAGCTTTGGACTTCTAACCAACAGGTCACGAGTTTAAGCCTCGGGCGCCGCAGCGTCTGGAGTTGGATATGGCTGGTTGATGACGGCTAATAAGCCAGAAATGGCCATTCCGGTCTCCCGTGTCATTGTCGGTTCCATCTTATCAACATATATATCAAGTCACAATGCGACTGCCCACGAGGGCTCTAAAGTGAGCTCCAAGGCACAGGGGAACATAAGTGTTCCTTAACCAGATCGGTGAACACCACACTTTCATAGTCCATGTTGCCGATCGCATCCGACAAAACAACGGGCCCGTGGCTCAATGGTACAGTTTTACACTCAATGACTAAAGGTCACGGAATCGAATCCCGGGTGAAACACACCTGGGATTGGGCATGACTGGCTGATGACGGCTAATAAGCCGGAAATGGCCATTCCGGTCTCCATTGTATTTTTCGGTTCCACCTTATTATTCCGCTGTGACAGATAGTTTCCTTAATCGGTGCACCAAACTATAAAATTTCGAAGTGGCTATTTCATCAACTCAAATCACTTACAGAGAAGCCTGAATCCTCTATACAAGACTCGCTACAGTTCCTGGAGAAGATAAAAGACTTTAAAATTGCAAATGACGAAATAATGGTATCATTTGACGTTATTTCTTTATTTACGTCTATCCCTCTGGAATTAGCGAGGACCTGTACTGCAGAACTCCTCTAAGCCTACTCTACCGATGTACCTGCTGACGTCTTCCTGGAACTCCTCAATATTTGCTTTGAAACAAACTTTTCCTTTGCCGAAAATTATTATCGACAACTAAAAGGCACCCCTTATGTGTTCGCTAGTATCCAGTTTTCTGGCGGAGGCTGTGATGCAGAAACTAGAGGCTACAGCTCTCCCCTGAATTAACCCGAGATTGTGGCAACGCTACGTAGACGATGCATTTTTTATCGTCAAAAATGACCAACCTGAGCCACGCCACAAAAACCAGAACTCCACATTCCCAGGAATTCAATTCACCTTCGAAACAGAATTTGATGAACGAATCCCTTGCTTAGAGGTCCTCATACATCATATCCTCACCGTCTTACCACCCCATATCCCAGACACGACGAACCACAGCTGAAACCCCCAACACCTTCAATATTGACGCACTGGCCTCTGGCACCGTCCCACATCGAGGACCGCTAATTCCGCTGTCTGCAGTTCCAATACATCGCCATCCACCCCTTCCCCTCGAACACAGGGAGCCACAAATGTTCCTTCCCCACCCCAAATCCTGCTGTATTTATGTCCCTCCCTCTCACACACTATTTGCTGTCTGTCACTTTCTGCACTGTCGCACCAACGGGTTTAGTCTGGAAATTTTATTTCTCCTTTGTTCATTTCGCCTGACAACGGGTTTGGGTCACGAAAATTCACGAGTACAACTTGATTATGCGAAGGGCGTTTGCTTTTCATTATAACATCCCGGAATGCAAACCATCTCAGCTATTAAATATATATATAATGGATATATTTATTCTATCCGACTGCGTGCCTCATCCAACTGAGAACGTTGCACTCCCACATGACTAGGCCCTTGTTTCGTGATTGGCTGTCTTTTCAGTAGTGCCTACATGTCTAATCCACTCAACACAACGTTCGTCTGCTTGTCATCAAAGGCCGGTTGTCCACCGTCAGTCAATGTGATAGCTAGTTACAGACAGCAAACAAACTTAAAGTGATGGTAGAGATTGCCATATGCTGATACCCTAATAGCAATTAAATACGATTCGAGGCTCGAACGGTCGTACGTTAATCGCATCTGGAATTTGATTGGTTGCTAGTGAACCTCGATGACGCGTCGCTAAGGGCGCAAGAGAATGCGCGCAGTGTTATCGGCAAATCGATCGGGCACTGAGCTGTCAATCCCGCGCGCGCCGTGCCATGCCACTTCCTGCGCTGTCGTGCTGCGACGCGGTCGCTTAACTGCCTGCACCACTGTTCTGTCTATACTGACCGTTTTTTTTGCTTTTTTTGCAGAATGTTTAGAGCAGTATCTACAAAAAACACTTAGGAGAGGTGCCCAGAAAGGTTTTTCTGGATGATTTACGTCAAATTGCCGAGAATATGAGGGAAATGTATCCGTCCGACTCATCTTAATCGTCGTGGCATCTGACCTCTTCCTCTAGTTCGTCATATGATGACTTAGAGATTTCCTCTGTTGATGAGGATGCAAGTTTGACATCAGATATATCTGACATTGCACCAAACAACTCTTCAAGCACACCTACAATTGAAGAGGAACCTACGTTTCAAGAGGCTATGATTTCTTGGGCAATACGCTCGCATATGCCATTGATTCACCAGAGCAGTCTTCTGAAGATTATAAGACGGCTGACCTCTGACCTTCCCGCAGACGCACGAACGCTGTTGGCTTGGAAAAGTGATGTTTCAACGGTGACGGCAATAGGCAGTGGTGAGTACGATCATTTAGTACGTGTGAAACAGTTAACTGAGCAGTTTTGAGGCGTCTAATAGGCAATACTATTGTAACTTATTTAGCTATTGATGGGCTCCCTATACATAAGAAAACTAAGCGCGGGTTTTGGCCTATCCTAGGTAGAATTATGGAGCCCATTGTTTGTGAACTATTTTTGCATTCATCATCCCTTTTTTCTATTGGGTTGTAGCTCATTATGTCTAAAGATGGATTTCATACTGGGCCCTATAGATTCCAACGTTTTCGTTTCGAACATCCCGTTCCTCTCGTTGTCACACGGCATCGCCCTTGACGAAGTAGATGCCCTGACCAAAGCCGTCGCAGAGAGGGCATATAGACAGCAATTGGTAGGTTGTCTGGACATTAATTACCGTCTTAATAGGTTACACATTTGGCCTCCCTTGGCGGCGATAGCGTCAGCAATTTTGCTGATCGCGTTTTGACATCACTCTTTGCCGATGAGGTGACCTACCGGCTAACTTTCTACGATCGCTACTAGGACAAAAAGGCCCTTTTTTCTCTCCACTTATTACGGAATTCTTTTGGGTAAGAAATTTCTCATTATTAACTAATTCATGTAAAAGGCGGACAAACTGCAGCTAGAACGAGCTTTCAAAAAGGCCTTTAAAAAGGCATATGACCAACTGCAGAAAAGGCAGCCCTGGGGCACTGTGCTGACGGTAAGTAGATTTTAATTATCAACGTTGTATACAAACATTTACTACATAAAAACATGCGCATTGTTTACTCACCATCACTAATTTTATTGTCTTTTCATTATAGGGTGGATACCTCATGAAACGGCTGAGGGATTGCAGGGACCATCAACACAGGACTACTGATTAGGAGAAATTTATAAGATTTATTTTTGTACACTTACGCTTTGCATATTTTTAAACAAAATATATTTTAATTGCTCACTCAGTCTTCCGCGAGTCAACTTATCATTAATAACTATTCGATTAGAATGTAATGGGGATCGTTTTTTAACCGTTTAGCTAGTATGGGCGTCAAACAAAGGAGTAAGGGGTTCCGCTGTGCGGTTGAAAAACGAGATACGAATTTTCGGATCCGATTCGCGTCCGAATTCGAAGTCATGGTTGGATCCGATTCGCGTCCGAAAATTCGTATCCTCGGATCCGATTCGCGTCCGAATTGTTATTAGGGTACAATGGTATTGTAGTTAATTTTGCTGTTAAGAAAACGATAAATCTACGGTTTGGTAAAAAAAATGAAAAAAATTAAAAGTAAGCGATCGAAAAATGTGTTGAGGGAAAGCAACTGTTTATTGAATACACGGAAACACAACTCACATTGCAAGCCTGCAGAAGCCTCACTAGGCACTCCTCTTGCCCGCCTTAATTTCAGCTCAGTAAAATGAGTGATGTATTTGCACAAATCAGCCGTCAATGTAAGCGTAGGAGTTAATCGTTATTGAAATACTCATAAATGTATTGCTTCTTTTTGACAAAATCCGAATACTTATAACGCCTAAGCAAACTACTAGAGTGTTTACTATACGTTTATACATGTAGAAGTTGTCGGGGCACGGTAGCTAGCGGACAAAAATGTAAAATTTATGTGATATTAGCATTTATATTAAATGAAATGAGAAAATTGAGAAATAAAAAATGGAATGTTTTTATGAAAAAAAACAGGTAAGGCTAAAGAAATTGATGAAAATGGACCTAGAACAGTAAAAAATTGCTACAAGGAGTCCGTTTACTATTTTATGCAAACTGAAATGCAACCACAAATATTTGAAAAAATGAGAAGTTAACCTGAGCCCTATAATAAAAAGAACTTACGATTACGTAGTTTTATACCACAGTAAATCAAGACATACCTTATACTGCACTGCGTCATGTGACCAAAAAACCCAAAGCAGTGTGAGTATTTGTTGCAGAACGGAGACTAGCTGGCTGGCCGATCGCATCACCGATATTGCAGTAAAAACCTTCGACAATACTTTTTAGGCCTAGGAATGATGAGAATATACCGGGCCTATCGATGCCTGGGAGTACACCAGCACGACCATCTCCGCCATCCATTTATCAGTAAGCATTTTTTTTACTAATGTGTACCTTAGACTACTATCTGAACGATCTGAAGTTGTTCTTTCAACTTCAATCAAGGAACTACGAAAAGACATGCGTTCGCTCTGGTACGACTTTTCTCATTTTTTAACCTTCACCTAGTAAAAAAGTTGATTACATTTCAGGCAGGCAGGCTCGCAACATGGAACAACTATGGGCAGCCTTAAACGACATACGCAAGTAAATGCGGGTGATGGCTGTCCCCAACACGATTATCCAGTCGATCTCTCGTCTGCCCCTGTGCACAGAGGAGGCCTACAATGACATCCTTGGAGGAATGAGTAGGATACCGGATTATGCCAATGAGGCGGTTTGGATATATTTATTTCTAAACGTTATTCGTGATTTGTAGATAGAAAGGTTGTCAGTGGTAGGGGGAAGACATGAAAGAGAGTTCGTCTGGAACCTTTTTAAATGTTTTATTGGACCATCTCTGTGCTTAACTTCTGCTGGACCGGCTCCACTGACAAGTGGTCATTTATTGGCTGCCCGCTCTATAGAGTTTTTAATAGGTAGGTCATAGCGTTTCCCTGAGGTCTGCGGAAGCTATTCGCCTAAACACCCGCTTCACTAATTGTTCCACAGACGTTATTCGCAGAATATCTATTGACTGGCTCCATGGTGCCAGAGATAGGTACCGTGGCAGATCAAAACGCCGGGAGGCAACTGAGAAGGTAAAACTACTCCATTGAATTAATCCAGCATATTTATTCAGCTTCCGGAATGTTCCACCAGTGGTCCAATTTATGGAACAAAGTCTCCGTCCGAAGAAATGGTAAGTATCTCAATGTCTTTTAACTTAACGCATTTCAGGTTTAAACGTTATTAACTTAGTGATATTTATTTTAATCCTGACTTTGTGATTTATAACTCTTTTCATAATGTTCACCACGGTAATTAAAATATTTCTTTATTTTAGGAACCACCACCGGATAACAGCAGCCACGTGGGCAAACCATGACCAATTTATACTGCGCATGTACAGTGTTATTTATTTTTTTTAATAACCTACTTTGCAAATTTCATCTTCACATTTCCTATTTCATGAGTGAGTGGGTACATCTCAGGAATGGCTTGAATGGATCCAAACAGAAGCCATATTAACTGTATAAAATTGGGCCGTTAATAGAACAATAATTAGAGGTACATCAGTAGTGGCCGAGTATGATGGGGAAGGCTATGTGCGGTGGGCGTTCGATATAAAGGAAAATGGGCTGCTCGTGCGAAAAAATGGAAGGGTCCAGTTGCGCAAATTTTTCTAGCGAGGGGGGCAGAGGGGGCTAGGCGGGGCTGATGCTCGTAGGGTAAATATATCCAGAGGGCGGTACTTCTTCTTTAAAAAAATTTTTCACAGGATTGCCAATGCATCGATTAATCTCTTTCCTCCGACCGTTGAACTCGCTGAATTATTGTATTGTTTGGGTTTTATTTTATAATTTCACAAGTTTTGCCAGTCGTCGTTTCAGCTAAATGGCTGGAGGGAGGAAAGGGTTCCCGAAGATTCAGCCGCATCTCAGAATGTCAATTAGAAATAAATACATTTATAAATACATTATAAAATAAATTATAAATAAATTTCTTTGTTCCGAGCATTTTTGAGAAGTTCTGCCCCCTGCAGGGAATTGACGGCTACGCTGTTGAGGCGATGCAAGGTAGGTGAACAAGGTCGATAAAGACAATGGACACTATAATGTCCATTTTCGATTCATTAACCGTCGTCAGCTAGTCAGCCTTAACGCCAGGTGGTAACCACCCAAGAATCGAACCCGTGACTGGTTGATTTGAAGCCCAAAACCGTAACCATAAGACCACGGGCTCGTTTTATTGCCATAGCTGTTAACGGCTAACGAGTCGGAAATGGCCCTTTCCAGTCTCTTTTGCCTTTGCTGGCATTGTTCATCTGCCTTTACTACTACTAGCCACTGTGCCGCTGCTGTCGGGGATCGACTGCGAACCCCAAGGCAGAACAGAACGAGTGAGTTGCATTAGCGATCGTGAGCGTCCATTAACGGAGAAACCACAAGTTGTTATCAAAAAACCTCTACATTGCTGATAGGGCGTAGAATTCAAAGAGTAGGTAAGTTAACAATCCTTTATTCGGCCACCGGTCTAGTTGTTTAAAGGTCTTCCTCACCATGCTATGAACAGACGCATTTCTATATTTAACGATGGATTACGCGAATACAGCTGGAATTTTGTGCATTCATCACCAGCTCCAATTATTTAGTATATTAAGGAACTAGAGGAATATAATCCTAGAGAAAAGGATAGTGATTTATTTCGCCAAGATCTTCGTTGGTTCTTCAAATCACTAGGCGGCTGGTGCAAAATTCCTTACATAGTTTATTTACGCGGATGATAATAAGCAAGTATCTTTGCCCACATCCTCTTCGAACGGAAGTTTTCACCAGAAACTCTCGGATGTAGCTTCTCGGATAGTTATTCCGAATTTTCGTTTATCTATATACATTTAAATCTTGCTCAGAATAATTCCCCAAATATAGAATGTTATGCATAACCCTGAGAAACCCCATTTACCTATACCCAGAGGAAAAACTGTCCCATATTTACAAAGGAAATGGTCTAATTTAGGCCAGGTCAAGGTTGCACATTTTATCTTCATTTGTATTGGTAACTGGAAAAGTTGGCTGTTGGCGCTCGTTCAAATCTGCTACTGATGCATCCAGTTCATTCCTTTCACGATTTAACCAACTTAATAATATCTTTCGTATTGGTTATATGAAAGGAAAAAGTTTAGGGTCTTCTAGTTGACTAGCCAGACCTATATTTTTCGCTGACCCGTGTACTTTCCTCGTAAGCGTCACCTTTGTTAATCCAATGATGCCAAGGAAAAATGTAATATTCGTTGACTGACAGCACAATTTCTTCCAACATAATTATATAAAACTGCTCGTTGAAATAGATGAACGGTTCCCTGATCGCACATAGGCACCCAGTGTTTTATTTGATGCTTGGATACAGTGAAAGGATGGTGTTTAAATGAACAAGCTACACAAATGAATGTTCTCGTTACCTAGTTCGATTGGGTGATCTTTGATATAGTAAGGAAGTTAGACGGTCTCCGTTTAGATACCGCTAGATTAAAATCGAATAAGTTAGCATTTATAACAAATGACGTTTAAGAACCTTTTTACCTCACCAGTGTTGTAATCGATCTAAATCATTGTCTAATTGCAACGCACCCTCCAAACCTTCCATGGCCTCAGTTCAAAAGCTGAGAACATAATACTGACGAAACGATTGGACTGTATACACTACCCATGAAATATATTCAAGGAAAACAAACCCTTTTTCCGTGAATTTTTCATACACCCTCAGAATAGGGAGAACTCCTTGTAAGTTTTTGGTTTTTGCTCGGAATGTGCCAAAGATTCGCTCATCAGGGTTCAGAGGCCCACTGAAGGCACAAAATGTTGAATGAACTTGACTCCTGTGTTCAAAAACACTTGCGTTTTTAAAGCTCCGTTGTGACCGCACGCAAGGAAGCGAGCTTTATCATTTTTTACTGAGATTTTCACCCAAGGATAAATTATGAATACGACTTCCTGAATGGACGCTTGAGTATATACCTAACTTAATGGGGAAAATTCGTTTGCAAAAACCCGCCAGTAAGTAGTTTATGTCATTCAAAACAGCAAGCACTTCAAAACTACTTCTGATCAAAGTTGAACAGGGATGATGTTCCAAATGAGGTAGCTGCCATTTAGGAGGAACTTGGACCGTCTAATGCCATTGTATTATGTGTCAAATTAGGATCCAACTTATTAAAAAAATTGAATAAAGACTCCCACCCCTCCCAACTTGTTAGTAGTGAGCGTCTAGGCAAAAGATAACTTCTCAGGCTAGAGCGAACACATAAACGGGAACCTTAAATGCCAAACCTAGAAAGCAAGACTTAATTGTAATTCTGGTTGTCTTCGTTGCAAGTGTGCTACAAGCGCCCCTGCAGTACATGCTGTTCCCCGAATATTTTCATAGTTTCAGACTGAAAGTAAACCCCACGCATTCTATGACTTGATGCGGTCCCCCTATCAGGGCCCGTGCAGCTCCTGCATAACGGAGAGACCGGCAGATAAGTGACGATATGCATGACTGAACACGCCAGGGTAGGGAGGTAATTAAATGACTGCCATAGATGGTGAGATGTTGTAAAACGTCTGAATATACTTAGATAGAAGACTAGACAGCAGCCCCAAGGAGACAGACGGTACTTGCTGATAGAAGCAAAGAGGCTAGTTTTAGGTATTTATTCAGAAGAAGAAGAAGATGCGATCGCTGGATCATGATGTTTATTGCCCTGATGCTGCGGATGATCGCTCGAAACCATCATCAGGGACAGTCACATAGAGTGGCGATGAGGTCATCAGGGGTACAGTATTTATAGGATGTAGTTTTCGCGCAGCCACTTGCCTAATCCAATAAGCACTTCTCACGTTCACTGCTGGTGGCCGTACGTGATGCAATAATTGCTCGTTAGGTTGCATCCGAGTCGCTAATTGTTGAAATTTAATCACCTTATTGATTCTTGATGTGGTGCTTACTCTGCGATTTGGCTCACTGTCATGGGAACCTTTGACTGCCTGCGTCCTCGTCACGTGTTCAATGACTTTGCCTAGACAAATTTTCCCACAGAATATGGAGTCAGGAGAGTACTGCGTTTAGTAATCGACGGCAGGCAAGCGACCCATGACTCAAGCAGTTCACGGCTCACGCGGTTGTCAGCCCTTGCAAGAAGTTCCGTCTCGTTAAATTTAATGGCGTAGCCTGGTTTCGTCACATGAGCCGCGACTTGAGAGTTAGCCTCCTTCCCCCTCACTACTGCCACATGTTCGGCCATTCGTGTGTGGATTAGTCTCCCAGTTTCTACAAATTAGTTGCTTTGTCTGCAACGGCACCAAATTCTCAACGGTTCCTGTCGTGTTTTCATGTCCTTCGACCTCATTACTTGGCGCCCGATAGTTGCTTCTGGTCTGGTTCCCTGATTCTGGCCAGATTTGGTGAAGTAGGCAATAGTTTCGGTTGGTGGACTATGAAGACCGACAAGGTTATCGGTCAAAGAAGGGTTATAAAGTGATTTAAACCATGGCCTCTAGTGCTAAAAAGCATAGGGTGTACCTCCTTATAATGATATATATTCAGGAGTTTTTTTCACTGCCAACCTGATCCCCACTGAATAGTTCATCTGACAATGCCTGTAAACCGGCATTAAATACCACTATTACTATTATTAGTCTTATAATTTTCCTTATACCTTTTTGAATTATTATTATTACTCCTCCTAATAATCGTATTTTTCGGCACCATCAACCTCCTCCTCCTTCTCCTCATCCGGTTATTCCCGCCTTCCTCTTGTTTATCATCCTCCCCCTTTGCCTTCCTCGATAAGGGCGTGATCTAATGGAGGCGCTGATGCGCTCCCTCCGCCTTGGGCGAATACACTGCAGAAGCATCAGTACGCATTCGTCAATCAAAGAGTGCTCACGTCAGTCAGGTGACCAATCCATTTGCTGACAAAAAAATGTATCGCTGACATAGTATCGGGCTCACTGCTCCAACTTGCATTGATATCCCTTATGCGAGTGCCCTGCCCTCCACAGTCCGATGCTCTCAATGTGTTTGCTACGCAGCCAGCACCTACCTCCACCACCCCCAGCTCCAACGTCCTCAACACTTCGATTCCGTCGTGCATGCGGCAGGGAAACGAAGAATGTGACTAACCCTTCCCCTCTACATACCTATAAACCCTGTCCATAGTCCACAGGTTCATTCTCTATGTAACTGTAATGGCCCGATGATGGATTACCGACAACATAAGTTTGCCAGCTGACTTTGCGGTTGTAACATGGAACTTTTCGCAGAAAACGGACAAAATAAATCGTCGAGGAAGCGTTTGTTAGATATGACATTCACGGTTTTATCCTGATCAAGTAGTCAGTTGACGTTGTGTGCATGCTAAGGTCGTTCCGAATGGAGTAAACGACATTTTACACGGAACCCTTGATGTTTCCATCTTCTGCGGCAATTGGGGGATGGGTGATGAAGGATAAGGTGTCCTTAGGTCAAATTCTAGCCGACAGCCAATGAGAATTCTAGACCATTATCTGACGTTTATGATAGACTATAACTGGTTGACGTTTTTTTTCGTATACTTTATCGAGCCTAAACAGCGCTCGTTTGCGAAAATGGGTGCACACCGATTTTTTTCTACCTCCCAGAACAGTCTCATTCCATCGATCCCAGGAGTCGTTAATAGCTTACTACCTGCCGAAACATACGATCTTTCCATTATCTGCCAAAATCACCGGTAACAGGGGTCGCTGCACCCAACATTGTTGCGAAGTTGATATTGTCGGCTTTTCTAGTAGTCGAAGCGCAAATAGTGGACGCGACAATATAACAAACACATTACGGAAATGACACTGTCCTATATACATACTGGCATGTAAGTGGGAATTGAAACTTCATGGGCACTGGAATAAGAATAAGGAATGGCCACATTAATAACTGCGTTAACTAAACCAGTCCTACTATCGTATGGACTACAGTTGCTCCATCACCCCTTGTTGCCCCAATCTAAGTGAAATATGTAGACATACAACTGGCAATTTCATGTTACCGATCACATCAGACACAAAGTGGACCTGTAGGTGAGAGTTGGGCCAGTGGTCGTGGGCTCTCTGAGGCGTTCAAATCAGTTTTGATCCTCAATCCACTCAGATTTAATTGTGGCTGGGATCTGCAAATTAGTCATAAGGCTATATTTAACCTTTTTTATCGTTGCTAACGTACGACTGAATCACTGGTATTTTGGCCCTACGAGTTCTCACAAAGGGTCTGTAACTAATAAGGTCTGCTCGGTTCGATAATTTTTTTATACATCATAAAAAGTATGCTAGTGCTTAAAAATATCCAGTTTAGCTCTGGTAAATCGACGTAACCCAAACTATCGATTTGCGCCGATGGCCGTCACTGTCATTCCGCCCCCCATCTAGCGCCCGTTACCATATAACCAATCCTGTTTTATCGATCTCAAAACTTGCACTGTACAGCGTAATCTGCGCTTGTAAGGTCTTACGTTAGGCCGATTATTGTAAACTGGAGGTCGATAGGATGTTTTCGGACCACTTGGCTGAACTAGAGACCAACTGCTCGTCCAACGTTTATTCCATCTTTTGAGCCCTGGAAAAATTGAACGGGGCAGTGGCCCGTAAAGTACTGCTTTTCTGACCCCTAACCCGGCAACGAATGTTAACTCTAAAGAACACAATGGATATGGTTAAGGTTAGGGATTAAATTTGGGTAAGGATTCGTTTGGCGTGTAGGTAGACATCAATATGTAGGAGTTTATTACGGTCTAACTGAGTGCGAAAAACCCAACCCGCTTGACGTATGACGATGGGCACATAAATTACTTTTCATTGTCAACACATTACCGCCCTTTTTATTCCTTCAAACCACCTACCCCTATCGGCACCGCTCCTGTGTTGCACGCATACCTATCCATTGTGTTCTTTAGGGGGGAGGGGGGACGTACAAGCATTAGTTTACGTCTAGGGGGGGTTACGCAAGAAGTCCTTGCCAGTGGCTCCACCGAACGAAGCATACGTGGCAAGTACTCCTTTTCTTCCGCGCTTAAACAAATGAATCGAGGTCTATGTAAACTTATATCCTCTTCTGCTGCTCAGTTAACCTATTCTGTCTCTCTTGGACTACACAGTCCTGCCGGACTTCTGCATGACTATTTTTGGTCAACCTCCAGGTGCTTTCACATATGTCATTCATGTACACTTCCGGATCCGAAGAATTAACCTCATGCGTCCGCATCAATTTCTCACTTCAATAAAAAATTTAAAATTTGGCGCGTTTACCTCGGAGCTGAGAGTATGTAGTACAGGTAGCAGGCCTTCACATGCCGCCTACCCATGAATAAGGAAGGAGCAGATTCACCAATAGAAACCGGGACATTCGAATGACCATTTCTGACGTATTTCCTGCTATTTCCAACACACTAGGCGCACTCCCTAGGTTTGACATGAGACCGTAGTCGTTGTCCGATGATCAACTGACTCCAATGCAGACCTCATGGGTGCATCCAGGGGGGGGGGAGGGGGTGGGGGCTGAGGTAGCATTGGCTAAGGACGATATGTAACCCAGAAATGACCATTTAAATGCTCCCGTCTGTGGCGATAAAAACTTCTCAAATCGTCATCGTTAGTTGCACCATGTCATCGTCTACCTTTAACAATGCTAAGGATGAGGGAAGCTTGTTGGTTGAATTCCAACAATGTTTTTATCCGCCTCGAAATAATGAGGAAGAATATGGCTGCTGTTAAGTTCCTCGCTATTTACGACAAGAACACCAGAACACGGTGTATTCTGGCGGTCGGTTTTTCGGGCAGGCGGATCGGAGGTAATGCTGTGGAGGGGAAAAGAGTTCAGCTACCAGTCAGGTTCAGTAGCTAAAACCACCAGCGACTAAGTTAAAACGATGCTCCTTCCTCAGTCAGAAACAACTAGGTCAAAAGTTTTACTATTTTAGAAAGTTCAGTTTTTAGATTATAGAATGAATGAATGAAAAACCTATAATAGAACTTCAACAGTACAAAAAAGTGGGAATGGCGGATACAGAAGAATGCGCATTTGTTCATCAGTGTAAAAAAACAGTAGACGTAGTATTAAGGGTTGGAGAGATTCTCTCTCAGAAATGTGAGATACGGGTGGGCCCCTGTTGTGCAGACGAAAAGCAAGCAAATATTCCGGTGCGCCACGCTTCGTTGACTTTCTGCAAGTTTTCACCGAATCTGTAGCCGAAACAACTGCCATTTTTACACGTAAAAGGCAGCAGTTCCTCACTGTTGGTGTGTTCTTGCGTTCTCTTGTTTCGGTTTCTGGCAAAACGTAAATCCAAAATGGCGTGTTCGGACTTGGGCTGCCTGGTTAAAAAGGATAAAATTGAGTAGATTGTGGGAGGATTCTGGTTTGGGTACGTACACAGCCTGAAGAAGGAAAGCACAAACTCCGCTCAAGGAAAAATGAAAATCACCTTCACATCTCAGATCCTTCCTGCCCGGCATCAGGCTGTGGCTAAACAAAAATGTTATTCCAGTCCCTCCTCTGTTTTTATTTGTCATCAGTCTCTTATTTCACGGCTAATGAAAGCTAATGCGAATGAAAGACGGCTTCCCCTCCAAAAGGACCACCCTAGTTTGTGCATATTCTGATGTTTATAATGCGATCACAGCAAATTTTCTTGTGACAAAACTCTTTGGTTTAGCTTCCTTAGAAAACTAGGGTAGTCAGGAATTACATGGGGCCCCCTGGAAGGTCAGCTGAAAAACTAAATTGCTCGCAGTTTTGGCATATAGAAATAAAAAAATTGGCAAAAACGCGCATCTCGAAGCGTTGCATAGCTATTTAAATTGTCCCGTCTCTCGTCTACGGAGTCAAACCACGGCATTTAGTCGCCTTTGGAATACGTCGAAGACTGCCAGAAAATTCTTCCGGCAACTAGGAGCACAGCTATTATTTTAGCTTCTTAGTCGCCTTAGAACTAAATGCGCTAACACAGAGTAAATCATTCGGAATTAAGCTTAACGAGCTCAGTCCGAAAGTTGATATTACCATTTAAACCGACACCCACCAACCTCATCGGGATAACCGCGTAAAACATTCGACCCCCGGCATTAGCGGGGGTTAGTGACCACAGCTACTCGTGAATAGCTGGAGACCTCTCTAAAAATGCTCATCGCTGCCAATTTTAATGCTCAAACCCAAAAATATAGCTTAAACTACCACCGCAAAACACTTTAATGTTATTTCAACTTCATCTTAAGAATATATGACTTAGAGCTACATGTGAAACACTTAAAATGGTTACTCTAACCAAGGTGAAAACTAATCAAGTTGCTCATTTATTCCGGTAGTTTAATGTGTTGATTGGAAAATTAGTAAATATTTTTTTATAATTAAAATGCATTAAGCCACGAAAATAAATAGAAATAATAAGCAAATATTTAAGATATGCTGTAAAAAACTTCCACGAATAAGTAAATCCACGAACACTGAACCGTGAATAGGTGGAGGTAAACTGTAAAGTCCAACTGCCAACATGCAGCCAGCAGTATGCACATTTTGTATGATTTACCATACTGATCGCATAGATACTAGCTAAAAGCCCAAACACGTATTGCATCCATATGCTGCCACCGAATGATACAGCTATGAGGGTTCGGTTGAGCAATTGCGTTTCAGATTTTAGATAGTACCTGCGTTGTGAGTACATTTAATCCTAAATAATTTGAATATTACTGCCAGCACGTTGATAGTCATTATCACCCTGAATTTGGTGAATTTCAGCTCAAATTTTCATATCCCCTTTTGGACTGAACCTATAAAGCTTCATTTAAAATGATTTACTTCAAGTTAGCACATTACTTTATGAGAAGTCTAAAAAGCTGAAATTTTGAAATCTCAGTATTTACCAAAAAGCACCTGGGGAACGCTGAGCGATAAGCCGAATTCCCAAAGATGAGCCGCACAATGGCAGAATATCGGCAAAACACGCGTGGCAAATCATATAACACGGCATATGATCATTCTACTTAAACAGTTGAGGTAGGCAACTTTGTTTAGTTTAACCATTGTGTGGGGACATACCTTTTGGTTTGTCTTGCGTCTGAAACCCACAAACACCACCGGCGCCGTATAACGACAAATAGTAATGCAAAAGGAGTACCGACCAGCAGAAAAAGATAATTAAGAGGTCTCTACTGTAGGCTCCCTCGTTGTTGTCCTTATTCATTCTGCCGAATCACTGTAGATAGGTTTGACAACCCTCAGGTGCACATAAAGTAGTTTCTTTTTAGAAATGGATCCAAAACATATGAAAACAATTACACTGCGACAATCCTTTACATTATCCAACGATCTGTCTGAGCGAAGCCAATTAGGGATTGGTTTGCGTGCAATTGGTCAAGCAACGAGAAGCCACCGTCTAACGTATGACGCATGCAGTAAGTGACAATTCATGAAATACTAAACGGAATTTTAAAATACTATTTTGATCAGAATGGGTTATTTAGAACGGAGTGTAAACCCGATTAGGAGACAGAATAATTCGTAGGTATGTCATACACGCCAGGGTGCCGGCTTTTCAATGCGTATCCTTCCAGTCACTGCAAAAATTGCACTCGAAAAAATGACTACTCAATTAGTTAACCCTTTTTATTACTTTACGATGCTTCATCTCTTTCTCTGCTTTCGGTGGAACGCAATCTAGCACTCATTAAATTTTACCATCGATATCGATCACGTTGCCTACTCGCAAACAGTAGCAATAACCGAGGAGGCATGATGCTCCTTGAATAAACATTTCACGGTCTCAATATATCTAACATTGATATACTTTTTAAGGCAATATAACATCATTTTGTCTAGAAGAAACGTTGAATACGTAAAAAAGGGTAGTTTCATGTACAATTTCTGTAAAATAGGCTTGAGTGTTTCGAAAATCAATTAAAAAGACCGTTTATTAAGCAGCCATTTTTGACCGCATGTTCAAAAGCCTGCGCCTCGACATCTACAAAAACCCCTTGGAATTACATTACATTTTACTCCATTTTGAGCTCCCACTTTAGTAATCCTTCGTAATTGAAAGCATATTTTACAGTTCAAGTTAATTTCTCACAAATAAAATTACCTAATGTAAATCAAATGCTAAGTGCCATCCCAAAATAAGTTAAAATCAGCGATTTTTGAGTGTTTTTCAGATGCGTGATGCCAAAAATCCTTTTAAGTCATCAAGATGGATTAAAAAGCTCGTAGCTAAAAACATGTGTACTTGAGGAATTTTTGAAAGATTATGTCCTGTGTTACATAAACGAAGTTATTCCGGTTGATCTAGTTCGAGGTGTCTGCTTTCCTTGACATCCTCAGCCGCTACACTGGATACTCCAGGAGCGGTATTGTGATGTTTTTGGGGGATAATAATAATAATAATAATAATAATAATAATAATAATAATAAGGAGGAGGAGGAGGAGGAGGAGGAGGAACTTGTTGCTTGCCTCAAATAGAGTCATTCCCAGTAAAACTAGCAATCTTTGATAAAGTAGTTCACACAATAAGCGCGAACTTACCCTCTTCTGTATCTCAAGGCACTGTAAAGGATATGCCTTACAGGGCGAGGTGAAGTTTGGTTCTCGTAGTAGAACCGGAAATACGTAACCAGTTTGGAATTTGTCTGATTCTGATGGAAGTCATGCCCATCTCCTGGATGGTACTTATCATTGCATTTATGTTCCATGAAGCTACCTCCTTCAGAACTATTCTCCCAACAGGTTGACACGGATGCTCTTGATCCGTTTCTGTACTTCAACACCGTTGACACTGCCAATTCTTGTTCTATGAGGTCCACAACAACTAATGGAGGAGATCCCTCAAACTGGTTACGAATCACGCTGCCAACGCTGGTAAGACGCACCCACTCGTTAGTCATCGTGCTGTTCACGCCTTCTATCTCCTCTGAGGGCATGAATATGTCAACGTCACTCAGGTAGTCTTCCCATAACTGGTTTTCCCGATTGCCGTTGAGGTTGAGTCCCTGATAGCAGGTGGCCGCCAGAGCCAAAAGATAGATACAAAAGTTGAGACAAACACAGCCACACAGAAGCCCACGCACACTCCTCCAGGCACTTCGACCTGATCTACCCTCGACGGCTTCAAGGGAGCGCACAAGGAGTTGATCCTTCTGCTTGAGTGGTGTATGCTCCATAGAACTCTCACTCTGCCTAATGGCAGCCCCAGACCAGGGATTACCGCTAGTTTCCTCAATTGTGACACCCAGACTCAGCACTCTCAGCAACACGATCAGAAGAGTGAGGTGCAGAGCACATTGAAGAACGTAGACGCCCGCCTTGACTGAGAAAGCCATTGAGATGGGATAGTCATCACATCCATGCACGCTGAACTGCAGGAATAGGAGCGGCATGTCGCACAGAAGCATACAGAGGAGGCAGACGCTGTCGAAGGCAAACAGGCCCAGGGAAAAGCGTCTGAGTGTGTAGAGGGCACAGACGCATTGCAGGCCGAGGAAAGCGCTCCGCATGATGCTCATAATCAGGATTGTGAAGAGGGTTGTTTCCGGAACTGCCCCATAAACGAGGCCATTGGTGATTTTTAAAAAGTCGATGTAGATTTTTAGGTTGAGCCCCAATTCTATGATCCCAGTGACCAGGATACTGGAGAGGTAAAGGACCCAAAAGCTCCGCTTATTTGCTACGATGTTAACTCGTCGGTCTAACCAGTTTCCTTTGATCATTTTTGTAGGAATTTCGTCTCTGCTGGACAGCTTCGAGTTGAATATCGTGCTTGCGCGCATGCGCGCAGCTAGTCCTTCGTGAGGCCGCTTGCGACTAGTAAACAGGAGGTTGGTACGTAGGTCTGCCGGCAATGAACAGTGTTCATCCACTCAGTTTAACTGTGTTCGTGTCAGCAAATCGATTTTGTCTGCACCGGTACAATGACAAATGAGTGCATGACGAAATCTCGCGCAAATTTGATTCAGGCAGGAAATGTTAATAGTGTGATAACGATTCAAAGCAGAACATATAATCCCATACTGATTGGTTGCTGTAGGACTTCTAAAAGAGTACTTTGCACGAAGATTTGTAAAGCTCAGGGTGCAGGAATAGTGTAGTGTTTAAGAAATCTGCCGAATTTTTACTTTCGAAGCGCGCGCCAATCAGCCGTTCTTGACTTGCATGTGGCGCGATAACTCCTAACTGCTAACTCATTATCGTTGAGACGCCCGTAAATGACAAGAAAATGAACCGAACATTTTATAACCAGGCACAAAATAAATATAATTATTTTTAAGGTTTCTGAGTGAAATTCGAATACAATCGCAGCCTTTTCCAGTAAGAGGGAAGAAAAACCACTTATTATTGGAGGTCTGGCATATGTTTTGAATTCAGCTGTGGGGCGCTCGGAGTGACAATCGTTTGACTTCAATTTTTCGGGCGTTACTGTCGAATGCGTGCAAGTGACTTCGAAATTGAGGGTTTTAGTAGCAATATGTCCTAGTTGGAGGTTGAAATACCAGCGGATCCCTTTTGAATAGAACCTCCACATTGGAGCCCTTGCAGGTTGCACGGTGATAAGCAAATATTTTCCGTAAATTCCAGCGATAGAGAGTAGAACAATGGGAGTAATCAGTTCTGGTTTTTGGGCCGTTGCCACAACCATTTCCCACGATGAGGGCAGTTAAAGCACACGACAGTTCGACCGCCGTAATCCGACGATGTCCACCGTATGCTCCACAGAAGGGTGGTGCAGGGACGGTGAATTGCGCGTGGATTAGTTTTAATTGATAGCTGCAGCTCAGCTGCAGCTACCACACTCTCTCCTCCTCCTCCACCTGAGCCCGCTGTGATGACAGAGTCATGAAGACCGGAGGCGGGAGATGAAGCAGGTGGCTGGCACGGTCAGAGCCGACCCTGGGCGTGCCACCACACCTGGCTCGGATCCCAAGGAGTGGAAGTGCCATAAAGGCCACATTAAGAAGTATTAATTGCAGCCTGACTCTCAGTCCGCCAGTCAGCCACTACACACATTGGGCTGACCACGCGGTCCGAGTGTTCCCGTCAGTTGGCAACCTTCCAAGCCACGGCTTTTAGCGCACCGTGATAGTTTCAAGCGCGTCAGATTGTTTTTTAGTAAGGAACATGCGCTGAGATGTCGACATCACTCTCTCCCCCCACCTTCACAATCAGACCACGATCCGAGCCAGTAAGTTATCTGATGTGGGAGTGGGCGCATTGGCTGACGGGTCGGCGTACCCGTCTTCGCGCGCCACCGCACGACCTGGGCCCCATAACGCACTCACCAGGATTAACATACTCAGGGGATATGGAAGAGCCATCACCGTCTGACTCCCAGTCCACTGGTCAGCCACTCGACGCGCACAACACATACACTGGGCCGACGGCGTGGTCTGGTGTAAGCGTCAGATTGTTAGCCTTCCAAGCCACGGTTTCTAGGACACCATGATATTATCAGGTACGTGATGATGGTGAGGGTGTTGTCTATGTATTGTTGTAGGTAGTGTGGGCTGATATGGCTTAGGCACCGGTGGTTTACCACAGGTTGTCGTGGAAGCGCATGTGTCCTAATAGGCCCATGCGATGAGTGAAAGCGCGAGGAGAGTGAGGGAAGTGAAGGCGGCATTCTCTGCTGTGTGTTGGTGCTACAGGCACTGGTTCACCAGTATCTATACGATGGATTCGCAAGTGACCGACCAAGCCGATACGTGAGGTGAATGGGCGGTCGCATTGAAGATAGTTTAGGAGAGAGTCCCCATCGCTGGTGGTGGTGGTGACGGCGGTGGCAAAGGCGATGGTGGTTGCGGTGGTGGGGGTAACAGGTGATGAGTATTTGGATGTGGTCTCTATGATGGTTGGAATAATGAAATTGATGCCAGGATTGAGGGTGGGGGAGTCCGAAAGAGGGTTGGCGGAATTTGACGTAGAAGTTGAAATTGTTGGATTGTTGGCGCATTGCGTCCAAAGATGTCCGACCAGGCCAATTCGCGCGCGAAAGATGCGTTGACATCGCGGACATGTTGGAAGGGCCTGGGCAGTGACGGTGTTGGTCTGGGCGCTGGTGACTTTCGTGCCGCTCTTTTGGCCTTGGCAGCGGCGATCCAGTTGGCCTCATAGATTGCTGCACCAGTCCTCACGGATCTTCTCCATGCCGGTCTATCCTGGGCGGGGTCCTCCCAGGTCGCCGGTTTGATTTGCAGTTGCTTCAGAGATTTCTGTAAAGTGTCCGTGTAGCGTCGTTTTTGGCATCCCTGTCGGCGAGCACCCGTAGTGACATCTCCGTAGAAAAGTCGTTTGAGTAGTCGAACGTCGTCCATTCTTACACGGTGGCCGCTCCATCGCAGTTGGACTTGCCTCAGGATGGCATGGATGCTGAGGATTCCGGTCCGTTCTAGGACTTCCGTGTCCGGGATCCTGTCTTGCTATCTCAGCTTCAGTAATCTGCGGAGGCAGCTGAGATGGAAGTGATTCAGCCTCCTGGCTTGGTTCGAGTAGACGGTCTAGGTCTCCGCTCCGCAAAGGAGTGTCGTCAAGACGACGGCCTTGTACATCTTCAGTTTGGTGTTCAGGTGAATACCGTGGTGATTCCACACGGAGGCCTGCAGCCGGCCGAAGGCCTGACTGGCTTTGCAGATCCGTTGGACAACCTCGTCATCGATTCTCGTGTTGCGTGACAGCGTGCTTCCCAGATAAGCAAAGGTTTCCACATTTTTGAGTTGAGCACCGTTGACATTGATTTGGGGAGCATTGTATTCTGCGCTGGGTGGCGGCTGGGGCATGACAACCGTTTTCGCTGTACTGATTGTTAACCCAAAATTGGCGCAGCCTGCGGCAGAGAGGTCTATACTCCTTTGCATGTCATCCTCTGTCATGGTGTTAAGGGCACAGACGTCCGCGAAGAGCAAGTCATTGTCTGTAGTCGTAGACACACGCATTGAAGCCTGTATATGCCGACTGTTGTGAAGGTGTCCGTCAGTTCTATAGGCGATGCGGATCCCAGGCTGCTCATCACGTTATGCTTCCATCAGCATAGCCGAGAACATGGGACTTAACAGGGTGGGAGGCAATACGCAGCCCTGATTCACTCTGTTGGTAACTGCGAATGCTTCGGATACCGTCCCGTTGTCCCACGATGTCGTTCCGGATGGCAAAGGCAACACCAGCGTCGAGTCGCTCTGCCTTTGGCCGGCCGCTCCAGAAGGTGTAGTCGGCACCCACCTCCTCCAGCTGACCCTGCTCAGAGAATTGGGTCTCGCTGAGAGCAGAAATGTCCACCTTGTAGCGCACCAGTTCCCGAGCGACTAGCACCGTCCCCCGTTCCGGCCGGTTGCTCCTCGGATTGTCTAAAAGGGAACGAACACTCCAGGCTGCTAGTGTGAGTGGACTCACCCGAGCAGCCTGGAGGGTATGGCGAGGGGGATGGGGACGGGGGTATTGTTGTTTGTCTGAGTTTTACGACCGGATATTTTGCGATCTGCGAGCCGCGGCCAGCTGCAGAAGACGTGAGACCCAACATTTGTTTAGGGCACCTTTTCTATCCCCTTCCTCCGCAAGGAGGCAAGCAGTGCTGTCCCAAAATAGGGTTGCTAGGACATCCCAGACGACTGCCGAACTCCACTATGGGTCAAGGATTTGTTTTAGTGGCATAGCGAACCGAGTTATTTCGGTGGGCCGCCTACGGGGTTGCTGTCGCTTCTATCATAGGACTTTTTGAGAGGGGGGAGGTGGAAGTTCGGGAGTCAGACATACCGGGTTTGGAGGCACACACAACACCAGAGACCCTCACCTGGTTTAGCCCGCCGGTCGTGACGGTTGCCCGGGGTGTGGCCGCTGGGAAGAACCCAACTTCGAAGAGCCGCAAGTGAGAGTTGGGTGCCAGTTAGAGGTGGTCACAGGAGCATTCACCACCTGTACGAGACAAATGGAGCGACCAAATGCTATCTGTGTGGTGCTACCCGTAACTAGTACCCCTACACCCCGCACACACATATACGCACTAATTTACGTCTTCCTTATCTGCTTTGATAAAGATTTCTGTCCGTTTTAGTTAAGCCTGTTTTAGATGACTGTTAACCCTTTGTTAGATGAGTGCCAAATTAGTTAACACGTCACAAGGAATATATCCTCTTGGTAGCAGAGTAGTCCAGGCATTAGTCAATTTAACTGATAATAGCCCGTCCCTAATTCTTTGTCAAATAAGGTAACGCGATACCTATTTAATCGTTATGCTACATACATGCTGAAAGCATTCTGTATTTTTTAAAGAAAAAAGATCCAATTTGAAAACCTATCAAACTTATTCTCTGAGCCTACATAAAACCAGAAAACATTTTTTTTAAAGTTACAAGGGGTTAACTATTTTAACCGAAATTCTGACAATATTTTTTGATTAGTAATGATTACTTATGTAAAGCCGTAATACAGCTTATCCTGCAGCATAGTCCCAAAATATGTTAGTTACGACATGGCGCCAGCCTTTGAATGAGCTTCCTTCGAGCCGCCTACAAAACTACATTCTGAAATGACTACTTAAGCAGTACGAATTTCCCATTGACTTTTGATGTATTTATAGATTCAAATATATTTTATTTAAAGCATAAATAAAAATATTTTTGCTTGTTCTCAGTTAGGAACAAATTGCGTATTCTTAAAACTTTGTCCTTCAAGAAAGTTTAATGTTGGGGTTTACAAACGCTTATAATTATGAGAATCTTAAGACCAGGAAGTGTCCGTCCATAAATTGTTGCACATCCACTGCAAAATTTGATGAGCTCCGTATGACGCCTTCGTAAAATCGAATAGAAATGTATGCTTTTCTTTGTCTGTAAAAGAAACCTTGGATGCACGCGTAACGGCCAGTCAGATTCAAAACTAGTAAACAATTGAATGAGTTTGTTAAAACCGAAGGATGCCCTTTCTTCAAGAATAAACTTTAAAAAAAGACATAATTGATGCCAAATGACTGCAAGAAATAATATTTAGGCACTGGCATTCCATTAACTATATTCGAACTATGAGGGCATCAAAAATCAATGAAAAATGAAAAAAAATACATACTACTTCAGACAGCCTCTTTTACAGAGTGGATTTTTGCATCTCATTTAAAAGTCGGCATTCTGGCATTACTTAACTATCTTTCGATTATTCTACAAGAACATTAATTTCACAACCCTCCTTAAGGAATCTTTTCGAAGCGAAAATCCTTTGAGAATTTTGGTAAACATTTTATGAGATAGCGCATCCACTGTAGGTCAGATCCGTGGGCGTCAAAGCCTAGAAGCTTGGCGTAAGTCAGCTTTAACTTTGCGCTTGAGCATCAATTTTTATCGAGACAAGCAAAAATTTGAGCCCAAAGAGGCACTTGAGAAGAAGTTGGCGAGATCGCTGCAACAAGAAATGTATTTGCCTGACTTTTCGGATTCATGCTCAAACCCATCATCAGAGGCAACAACACTCGCATCTGTTGTTGCCTCTGATGATGGCTTCGAGCATGAATTCGAAACCTCAGGTGAATAAACTTCTTGTTCAGACGAACAAGTCTACTACAACAACAACAACTACTACTACTACTACTACTACTACTACTTCTACTAATACTACTGCTACTTCTCATAATTAGCTATGCTTTAAGGTAATTTTTACACGTATTTGCAGTAGGCGGGGCTGTGAGGCCAGTTGACCTCAACCCTTCGGAAGCGCGCAATCATTCCCCTCATTTACCTCTACTTTCCCGCAAGTTCGACCTGACGCGCACAGCCCACGCACAAACTGCGCTTCGGTTATTATTCATGAAGTATGAACCTTTCAGTGCACTATCCGTCAAAGACCGAACCAACGGCACTACGGAGGCGCAGATGCGTGCATGCGCATACGCGTGTCCTAGCGACTACAGTCGTGTGCACTTGGGCTTCAGAAGCGTGTCCAGGCCGCCAGTAGCTGCACTCCAGCACCGATCAACCTGACTAATCAAAGCCGCCCACACTGTTCACGTATGTTGGCGCACGCAAAAAAGTGCCTGGTCTGCCGTAAAAAACCGCGTTTACGCCAACACCACCACAACCACAACCGCCACCATCGCCCTTTGCACGAGTAAAAAATCTTGAGGGCAAATCCGTTCTTTAGACACCTCTCAAAACCTAGGAACCGAATCCGATAAAGGTAAACCGCTATTTGGTGCACCGGGACGGCAGGACGAGGTGCGCGAACGTATTTTATTCGCCACGGTTGCAGCTGCACTTGTGAGGGGAAGTCAATGGGAAAAGTATGGAGCAAGGAAGAACACTGTGTGGGAATAGGGGGGGGAGGGTGGCAGGGGTGTGAGAGCAAAAATTAGGAAGGGGAGGACGCAAGGAAACAGTGGGGTGGGAAGGCAGTGTAGTTTTTGAGCGCTAAGGGGGATTTATACAACGCATACGTTTATTCATTTACATGCTCATTTCCAGGTCTTTAATTTTTTTCACACGCCTTCCTGTGGAGCAAGTAAAAAAACGTGCCTTAACTTACTATCCCATCGCACGTTTTACCATCTCTGCGACAGTGTGCTTATTCCATCGAGCCGAATTCCAGACAGCCAATGGGAGGCAATGGCTAATGGGAACGATTTATGGAATATATCCGAATGCATGGAAATGCTATTTAATTTTGCCGGTTTCGACTTAGTTAGGGGTGTCTACGGTTCCGAAAAACGAGGAAGCAGGAGTATCGTATTAGATCTTGATGGAAAAGTTTGCGCGCGGATCAACAGCCTGAAGGTATTGGCAACCAGCCATCAGGTCAAATGAGTCATAGGATAAGGGAAATGCATAAAACTATCCCGTCTCTGATGATCGGCAACCGAAATCACCGTTCAAAATATCAAAAAATAAACCTAGGTTGAATATGGGAACGGGTGCTTCCTGTAACACAGGTATGCATGGGCTTAATTTCAGGGCTACCTCTTCCCGAGTTCAACTCCTAACCCTAACCTTAACCCTCCGTGACCCTAGAATTTAGCACAGGGCCACCCGTAATATGGCGGATAGCTAATAGAATGTCCTAGCCAAACAACTCCTGATGAATGCCTTTTCTTCTTTTTCTTGTTCTTGTTCTTCCTCTTCCTTGTCTATGTACATTTCACCTGGGAATTGCAGGTTCATTACTATTAGACTGAAGACTGTTACCAGGTGTAGTAGGCGGAGAGTTGTACATTACCTGCAGACCCAAGGGATAGTGTTTATTTTGTCCTTATGCAAATCCGTTCATGTTTATTTTGGGAATGTTATTCTCGTCAAGAATATGCCGCTGTTTTTCGATTCCATCCAAGGATCACCGTCGTTTCCGACAATGTCAACCGTATGGCCAACAGTAGGGTGGCCACAGGGACGGCGACTTGCGCGTGATTTAATTTACGATGGTAGTAGACTTGCGCTGCATCTACCGCACTCCCCCACCTCCCACCAGGGTCCAGTGTCATGATCAAATCAAAAAGACCGGAGGCGTGAGAGGACACAAGTGCCTGGTTTAGCGAGAACCCGCACCTAAGAGTGCCCCCACACTGGTTCGGATCCCACTGACTGGGATTGCTATAGAGACCAAATTAAAAAGGAACCATTGCAGCCTGGCTCTCGGTCCGCCACTCCGCACAAACACACACTGGATTGGATGCAAGGCCTCATTCGAATGTTCTAAGTCTTTTAGTGTACCATGATAGATTCAAGCGCATCGGGTTGTTTCTAGTTAGGAATATGCCCTGAGACAGTCTCCTTTATTTCTCTTCCTCCTCTCAGATATCAGTTCATTTTACGATCTAGTCAAACATCTTATGTCCAACTGGGGAAACGGGGCTGCCAAAGCTAAAAACAACCAGCATGCGCGTGCCACTCACATGACATGGCCCCCAACAACACGCCAGGATTTCCCATAAAGGAGATGGACTGTTCAGGTCTCACATTTTGGAATTTATTCTTCGCATCAAGAATAAACTGCTGTTTTTCGATTACGTCTAAAGACCACCTAGTTGTCGTTAAAAGCCTTCAGCATGCTCGATCAGGAGTAAACGGTTAACTAAAATGAGCTCATTAACTCTTCTATTTTGGTTCGTGAAAGTTTCCATTTCATAAGTTAACCGCTCGCCGAGACGCCCGAATGCGTCGAGAGAAAACGAAATTTCACATAAAACGAATGCAATAAAAGTATGTTCGGGACTTTCATTCCCTAACTGATCCTCAGAGTAGTGAAAAATGTGGAGCATCGGTCGGAATGTCCCCATTTTTTAAACGATGTTTTTTCCCAAGTATGGTTACCAAAAGAGACTGCCATAATTTATTCTAAGCCAACAACGTTCAGGCTATCATAGTTGAAAAGACTTGAGATACGGTTCTGTGATAGTCCTTGTTGCAACCTCATGTTCAGAGATCCTAGTCAGTAGCGTAGGAGTTTCGGCATCTAGTGCAATTTTGATAGTACATATCCCGAAGGGTGCAGAAGTCTAGGTTACACGTCTCAAACATGTGTCTTTCTTTAGCTCAGGATAGCTCCACTGTGCTATAGTCAAACCCACTTTGTTTGTTTGAGCCGGTTGCAGGCCAGCACCAGCGTAAGTGGTTTTCTCTCCGATAATATTCATTCTGAAAGTGGCAAACACCGTCTTTAATTCAGGTCAGTCATTATGGGCTGTGGTGTTGTTACAAAGTAGGTTTTGAAGGTCACAGGACTAAACGACTTAGACAAGCCTAACTGAGGGTGAAAGACCAGCCGGGCTATTCTGATTGTGCCTTAATCATCACATGCTTACCCACGGCGACTTGACCACCAGACCGACACCCAAGTGAACCACGCGGGCGGTGTAAGTGGCAAGTTGCTCTTCAAACATCCGCCCATGACGCTTTGTCCTACAACGCGGCTGCCTAACACAGCCGTCAAAAAAAACAAGTGAGGCAGAATTAGCCAATCAGCGTGAAACACAATTCATCGACGCATCAGTACGCGCGCTGGGTTGGCGTGGCAGCCGTCATTCGAAATTGATCAGTGGATGTTAACCGAAATCGGGTTATCCAGCCGCACCAGGAGCAACAGCCACTCGCTCCTGCAAAGCCTACATATGAGTCAGATGATTCAAACGGGCTCAGGCTATGCTTCATAGATGAAAAGTAAATACTGTGGTCATTCGGAAAGTAGCTGTTATCTGCTTGTTCAGGCGCTATGGCGGAGCGTGACCATGGGAGTAGATATCTTTTCTTGCGTTCGAGTCTGACGACTTTTGACCGGAAGGGGCGTACTTTTGAGATTTGCAAATCAGGAGTATGAAGTAGCAAGAGTGACCAGCCACAACGCAAACACATCCTACGTGTGATGGCGTAGTAAGGAGGATCCGAAGATAGTGTTCGGCCAGAAAAAGAATGAACAAATTTGATTTATTTTAGCAGATGTGAAGTCGAGAAGTTCTATCAACGACTACGAGGATGACTCAAATAGTAAGTTCTTACTTCTTCGTCCCATTCACTAGTTTATACTCTAAATAAGGGGAAGGAAGACTCTTAAAAAATTTAATTCCGGCCACGGGCTCGCGCATTATCGGCTGCACTCGGGGGTACAAGGTTATCTGCAAGTTCACTTCGTTAATCTAGCTGCTTATCTAGACGCGATTGTCTTAACCAGATTCTGCAAATTTGTAACGAACTCACCTACATTTCTTAACCGAGAACATACTGACAGTCGCCAGTGGGTAGTCAAGGCTGACGTAGAACCGACATTCCTCAGCGATAGCTTGCTTACGGTGAGTACAATGCTCCTCAAATGTTAGATTCCTCTGGATAACGGCATGCGTATCTGCTAGAACCTCGTGACAAAGACATAAACTCCATCTTGCTTTGCGCGTTAACGTGACCCACATGGTAGAACAGTAAGCACAATGACCAAACACAGCAAAATAGTAACTAACAACGACAAATGCCTCATGAGTGGTCATACTACTCTCTCTCTCTCTCTCTCTCTCTCTCTCTCTCTCTCTCTCTCTCTCTCTCTCTCTCTCACAACGACAGTTTGACCATCGATTATGACGAGGTCCAGCGTATGCTCCACGGAAGGGTGGTGCAGGGACGGTGACATGCGCGTGATTTAGTTTAAAGTGATAGTAGACTTGCGCTGCATCTACCGCACTCTCTCCTACCCCAACTGAGCCCGGTGTCATGACAGAGTCAAGAAGACTGGAGATGGGAGAGAGCGCAGGTGGCTGGCGTGGCCGGAGCCGCCCCTGGGCGTACCACCACACCTGGCTCTGATCCCACGGAGTGGGAGTGACATAAAGGCCACATTGAGAAGGAGCCATTGCAGCCTGACTCTGAGTCCGCCAGTCAGCCACTACACACAAAACACACATTGGGCTGACCACGCGATCCGAGTGTTCCCGTCAGTTGGCAACCTTCCAAGCCACGGCTTTTAGCGCACCGTGATAGTTTCAAGCGCGTCTGAGTGTTTATAGTGAGGAAAATGCACTGAGCTTTCGACCTGACTCTCTCCCCCACCCCCACAATCAGACCACCTTCCGAGCCAGTCAGTTGTCTGTGGTGGGAGTGGGCGCATTGGCTGACGGGTCAGCATACCCGTCTTCGCGCGCCACAGCACGACCTGGCCCCCATAACGCACACACCAGGATTCACCAAATCAGGGGATATGAAGGAGCCATCGCCGTCTGACTCCCAGCTCACTGGTCATCCAATCGACGCACAGCACATGCACTGGGCCGACGGCGTGGTCTGGTGTAAGCGTCAGATTGGCAGCCTTCCAAGCCACGGTTTCTAGGACACTGTGATATTCTCAGGTATGTGATGATGGTGAGGGTGTTGTCTATGTATTGTTGTAGGTAGTGTAGGCTGATGTGGCTTAGCCTCGAGTGGTTTACCGCAGGTTGTCGTGGAGCCGCATGTGACCAAATAGGCCCATGCGGTGTGCAAATGTGCGGGAGCAGTGAGGGCAGTGGAGGCGGGCCCGTCAACTGTATGTCGGAGCCCCAGGCACTGGTTCACCAGCCTCTTGGCGATTGATTCGCAGGTGACCGACCAGGACGATGCGTGATTTGAAGTTGCAGGTGCAGTGTGGGCAGGATAAATCGGGAGACGCTGGGGGGATGTCATTCGTGATATTGGGAGTGGCCGTGGCAGGAGCGGAGGGTGTGCATGGGGTATTGGTGTTGTAGGAATACCGGTGAATTCCGCTGTCATGAATGCGCATGTTACCGAATAGGCCCATGCAATGAGTGAATGCGCGAGGACAGTGAGGGCAGTGGAGGTGACAATCTCTGCTGTATGTCGGTGCTCCAGGCACTGGTTCACCAGTCTCTGTACGATGCATTCGCAAGTGACCGACCAGGCCGATGCGTGAGGTGAATGCGCGGTCGCATTGAGGACAGTTTAGGAGACAGTCCCAAGCGTTGGTGGTGGTGGTGGTGGTGGTGGTGGTGGTGGTGGTGGTGGTGGTGGTGGTGGTGGTGGTGGTGGTGGTGGTGGTGGTGGTGGTGGTGTTGACGGCGAAGGCGGTGGTGGTTGTGGTGGAGGAGGTAACAGGTGATGAGTATTAGGATGTGGTCTCTATAATGGTGGGAGAAATGGAAATGATGCCAGGAGTGAGGGTGCGGGAGTCCAAAGGAGGGTTGGCAGAATTTGACTTAGAAGTTGGAATTGTCAGATTGTTGGTGCGTTGCGTCCGAAGATGTCCGACCAGGCCGATTCGCGCGCGAAAGATGCGTTGACAGCACGGACATGTTGGCAGGGCCTGGGTATAGACGATGTTGGTCTTAGTGCTGGTGACTTTCGTGCTGCTCGTTTGGCCCTGGCGGTGGCGATCCGGTTGGCCTCATAGACTGCTGCACCAGTCTTCACGGATCTTCTCCATGCCGGTCCATTATGGGCGAGGTCCTCCCAGTTTGACGGGTTGATCTGCAGTTGCTTCAGGGAAGTCTTCAGTGTCCTTGTAGAGTCGTACTTGGCCCCCTTGTCGACGAGAACCCGTGGCGACATCCCCGTAGAAGAGTCGTTTGGTAAGTCACTCGTCGTCCATCCTCACAAGATGGTCGCTACAGCGCAGTTACAGTTGTTTCAGCTGAGCATAGCTGCTGGGTAGGTCTGTTTATTCCAGTACTTCTGTGTCCGGGATCCTGTCTTGTCATCTCAGCTTCAGTATTCTGCGGAGATA
This sequence comes from Schistocephalus solidus, assembly GCA_017591395.1. NCBI lineage: Eukaryota > Metazoa > Platyhelminthes > Cestoda > Diphyllobothriidea > Diphyllobothriidae > Schistocephalus > Schistocephalus solidus. Next base: position 121,714 of record WEDG01000787.1, on the reverse strand, counting down.
GCTGAGGTGGAATTGGTTGAGCTTCCGCGCCTGCTTTTGGTAGATCATCCAAGTCTGCGCTCCATACAGCAGCGTCGGCAATATGACAGCTTTGTACATCTTGATTTTGGTGCTGAGGTTGAGACCGTGTCGATTCCAAACGACGTTGTGCATGCGTCCGAAGGCTTGGCTGACTATGGCGAGCAGGTGGGCGACCTCATCATAAATTTTGGTGCTGCGTGAGAGGTTGCTGCCCAGGTAGGTGAAAGTATCCATGGATTTCAGTTGGGCGCCATTGAAATGGATGCGAACTGCGTTGTAGGTAGTAGTCGGCAGCGGCTGATACATGACCACCATTTACTCCGTATTGAAGCGCATTACGAAGTTGTCGCATGTGGCAGCGAAGAGGTCCACTCTCATTTGCATTTCCTCTTCAGTCTTTGCATTGAGTGCGCAGCCGTCAGCGAAGAGAAGTTCGTGGATGGTTTCTGTGGAGACACGCGAGTGATAATGCATCCGCCGTTGGTTGAGGAGTCGGCCGTCCATCCAGTAGGTGATGCGTATCCCGGGGCGTTCGTCATGGTAGGCGTTAATTAGCATGACAGAGAATATGAGAATGAAGAGGGAAGACGTGGGGACGCAGCCCTGCTTCACTCCGTTGGTCACTACGAAGGCCTCTGAGACCTCTCCGTTGTTCGTGACGCGTGCCATCATGCCATCGTGGAGTTGACGCACCATGTGACTGAATCTCTCGGGATAGCCGAATTTCTGCATGATCTTCCACAGCCTGTCACGATTCACCGTGTCAAAGGCTTTCTTCAGATCCACGAAGGAGTGTAAGGGTTGGTTCGCATCTCCAGGCACTTATCTTGTAGCTGATGTGTGGTGAAAATCATGTCGGTTGTTCCGCGGTGTCGTCGGAAGCCACATTGGATTTCCGGGAGCAGACCCTGCTCTAGGTGACCGTTCAGACGATTGAGAAGGATACGGGCGAAGATCTTTCCGGCAACGTTGAGCAACGAGATTCCCCGGTGGTTGTCCAGAGATGGTGGTTCCTCTTCTTTTACAGATGGACGATTGTGGTATTTTTGAAATCCTGAGGGGCCTGTCCTGGGTGCCACATTGCCTGGAAGAGCGCTGGGAGCTAATTCATCAGTTGAGGACCGTCATAGCTTGTAGATCTCAACAGGGATCGCATCTGATCTGGGTGCTTTACCAGTGGAGAGTTGTTGCACGGCCCTGATGATTTTTGGAGAGATGGATGGAGATCGAGGTCGGCGTTGGTTTCCACTTCAGGGCAGTTGGTCGATGGTCGGAGATGGTGCAGGGCCGATTAAGAACGCTTCTAGAAGTTCTCGACACAGCGCTGGTCGAAAGGGAAAGGTTGTTTTGATGGGAAGGAATGCCATGCCTGCGGACCTTAAGTGCACGCAAGCTCGGTGCGTTCCACCAGGAGCCTTTGCCATCGGGTTGGGGTAAAAGGACGCATCTGTAGGCAAGTCGCCTGAATAAACACGTAGGCCTCGACTGCCTTGAACTTAGAAGCACTTTCTGTGGGGTTTGTCAGTCAAGGTTGCTGATGCAGGTCACAATTTACTAGCCCCTTTTGGTATCGTAATAACAAAATGTGACCACAGTATGGCAAAAGTAGAAGTCGGTAGAAGAAGTTAAGAAGTCGGTAGAAGTCGGTTAGTTAAGAAGTAGTAATAAGCAACCGAGGTAAACTAACAAAGACAGAAGAACTGAGACAACAGTCGTTTTGGGCACACTCATGCCGTTGCCTAGTGCAATGGTAGCAAGAAATGATCCCATCTGTCGTTTATGACGGACCACTTCTTTGCAAATGCCTCGAATTCGGTATGAACTCCGGCTAAATAAATGGCCATACTAAAGCCTCCCCTTTGCTGGCGTGGGTTCGAATCCCACCGAGGCCACCGAGTTTTCACAAGTGTGTCAGAGTAATTATTCAAATCTGCCAAAATTCCCTACTAAGAAATTGTGCCAGGTAGTCATCTAGTGGATTCTAGATTGATTGCTTATAGAATCTTGCTTGGGCAGTCAGCTTGCTGCATCAGAATTGGTGGATTCCATACGATGCAGCAGACTGGGCAGCTAACTTGACCCAAGTGGGATTAAACTATTTTCCATGCATGTAAGCATGCTGATACGCAAAAATAGCAAAGGAAAAACGTATATGAGAGGTAAAAATTATGATCCTCACTTGTAGATGATGAAAAGGGAGTATGTAAGATTTTCTTTGCTCTAAAGGAATGCAAATGTGGACATAAAGAGCGAAGGCAGTTTCGTAGGGTAGTATGCCTGGTTTCCTGCCAGAAGCCAATCTGAGCACTCAACTGTCCTTACTAATCGCGAAAGTCCTAATTTGGAGAACTCGCTTGTCTGATCATATAGGCAATGGTGTGGCTTAACTTTCAAAAGCTGCTAACATGGAGCACGGCATCAGGCTAACGCTCAGCACCCCATCCCATTCCAGTGAACCGAATGTTCAGTCACAGCGATATTTGTATCCAGGATTATGCGAAACAGCTTTTCCAGTGGATTCCGGCTAATGGGGTTGCATCTGACCAACACATTTTGATCTGAATGAGCTGTTGACCCAAATAACTGAAGTGCATACGACTTGAGATACCCATAAGCGGTGAGGGTCAAGTTATCGATCGGCGCCAAGGGTGTTAGCCGTTCACTCCTCAAGCGTCGACCAACTATTAAGCTATAGCCTACATTTAGCCATTTCTGTGTTTTACCACAGGACGTGTCCTGCCCCCGAGAGTCCTCACTGTAGATTCATTCGCTTGAGCTGGAGGCATGCATGGTCAACGCAATCTGCTCCACTGAAATTTCGGTAGGTGGAGAATATCTTTGCTGGTTTAGAACGCGGGCTATGCTCTCGGTCGTGGTGTTTCCCTAACTTTTGACAATTAGCAACCCAGCGGTCCAATTATGTGGGCAGGAGATCGTATTTCGAAAATCACCGCAAGCAGGAGTCCAATTTCCTTTGGAGAGGTGCAGCACCGCGCAGCCCTTTTCGCTCGATGTTATTTGAACTGCTCAAATGTGAGGTCTCTATACTAACATAAAAGTACGTCGCTAAATGCCTTGAGAAAGGGAGCGCTCAGAAATACAAGCTGACCACTCAACTGTCCTAATGCTCAACCCCTACTAATCGCAAAAGTCCTAATTTGGGGAACTCGCTTGTCTGACCAAGGAGGCAACGGAGTGGCTTAACTTTCAAAAGCTGCTAACATGGAACAGGTCATCAAGCTAACGCTCAGTACCCTATCCCATTCCAGTAAACCGAGTGTTCAGTCGAAGCGATAGTTGTATAGAGCATTATACGAAATGGAAATTCCAGTGATTCCAGTTGGTTGGGTTGCATTGAACCAACATGTTAAGGTCTGAATGAGCTGTCGATCCAATGAACTGAGGGGCATAAAATATGAGGCGCACAACAGCAGTTATCGACCTGCGCCAGATGGTGACTGCGCGCAAAGTAAATGCAAAAAAACAGCCATAGAAACTCAAAGAACACCAAACTAACCAACCACCATGCTATCTTTCGCTAGGCGGTTAACTATAATCATCAGCCCCTCATCGACACGAGAGTTAATCTTTTTCAAATGTGTAATAAACGCTCCTGTGTTCAGATGCACATATCCTACAGGCAGTTTGACCTTCGACAGTAGTAATGGATCGAAATTGACTGATACTGAGAAGAGATGAATGGTTCGCCCCAGTTTATTCCAAAACTACAGTATTTGAAACTGATTTGCCTTTAGGGATCCTGATCCATACGCCCAATATAACTCGCTAAACAAGTAGCCGGTGTCTTAAAACATAATTCATCCTTAGCTAGTCACGATCTAGATCCAAAGGAGTACTTAGCCAAATGTAGGAAAACTGCGCAGTTATGGCAGTTCTCGTTAGCTCCACTGGGAGTAAGAGGTTCATACAAAAGTGACACTTTTCTCCTCCTATTTTTTTCGGCATGCAGGCAGAGTCAAAGAACATTACTGCACGGCACAGTTTCCGATCGAAAAAAAACGCTCCTGTGTGTGAAAAATTCAATATGAGTTCTAAATAAATTTCGCGCTTGGGAACCCTGCACACTTCCACCAGTCAATGCTACCTCCTCAACAGAGATGTTGAAATGGGGAATAGCCACTTCTCCACCATTGATTCGGTTCATAACTCAAAATCCTCCAATTTAGCATCTTATAATATCCCTTCTGGTCGAAAGGGAAAGGTTGTTTTAATGGGAAGTAATGCCGTGCCTGCGGACCTTAAGTGCACGCAAGCTCGGTGCGTTCCACCAGGAGCCTTTGCCATCGGGTTGGGGTAAAAGGACGCATCTGTAGGCGAGTCGCCTGAAGAAACACGTAGGCCTCGACTGCCTTGAACTTAGAAGCACTTTCTGTGGGGTTTGTCAGTCAAGGTTGCTGATGCAGGCCACAATTTACTAGCCCCTTTTGGTATCGTAATAACAAAATGTGACCACAGTATGGCAAAAGTAGAAGTCGGTTAGTTAAGAAGTCGGTAGAAGACGTTAAGAAGTCGGTAGAAGTCGGTTAGTTAAGAAGTAGTAATAAGCAATGGGCCTGTACAACCGAGGTAAACTAACAAAGACAGAAGAACTGAGACAACAGTCGTTTTGGGCACACTCATGCCGTTGCCTAGTGCAATGGTAGCAAGAAATGATCCCATCTGTCGTTTATGACGGACCACTTCTTTGCAAATACCTCGAATTCGGTATGAACTCCGGCTAAATAAATGGCCGTACTAAAGCCTTCCCCTTGCTGGCGTGGGTTCGAATCCCACCGAGGCCACCGAGTTTTCACAAGTGGGTCAGAGTAATTATTCAAATCTGTCAAAATTCCCTACTAAGAAATTGTGCGAGGTAGTCATCTAGTGGATTCTAGATTGATTGCTTATAGAATCTTGCTTGGGCAGTCAGCTTACTGCATCAGAATTGGTGGATTCCATACGATGCAGCAGACTGGGCAGCTAACTTGACCCAAGTGGGATTAAACTATTTTCCATGCATGTAAGCATGCTGATACGCAAAAATAGCAAGGAAAACGTATATGAGAGGTAAAAATTATGATCCTCACTTGTAGATGATGAAAAGGGAGTATGTAAGATTTTCTTTGCTCTAAAGGAATGCAAATGTGGACATAAAGAGCGAAGGCAGTTTCGCAGGGTAGTATGCCTGGTTTCCTGCCAGAAGCCAATCTGAGCACTCAACTGTCCTTACTAATCGCGAAAGCCCTAATTTGGAGAACTCGCTTGTCTGATCATATAGGCAATGGTGTGGCTTAACTTTCAAAAGCTGCTAACATGGAGCACGGCATCAGGCTAACGCTCAGCACCCCATCCCATTCCAGTGAACCGAATGTTCAGTCACAGCGATATTTGTATCCAGGATTATGCGAAACAGCTTTTCCAGTGGATTCCGGCTAATGGGGTTGCATCTGACCAACACATTTTGATCTGAATGAGCTGTTGACCCAAATAACTGAAGTGCATACGACTTGAGATACCCATAAGCGGTGAGGGTCAAGTTATCGATCGGCGCCAAGGGTGTTAGCCGTTCACTCTCAAGCGTCGACCAACTATTAAGCTATAGCCTACATTTTAGCCATTTCTGTGTTTTACCACAGGACGTGTCCCTGCCCCGAGAGTCCTCACTGTAGATTCATTCGCTTGAGCTGGAGGCATGCATGGTCAGCGCAATCTGCTCCACTGAAATTTCGGTAGGTGGAGAATATCTTTGCTGGTTTAGAACTCGGGCTATGCTCTCGGTCGTGTTGTTTCCCTAAATTTTGACAATTAGCAACCCAGTGTTGAAAAACAACATAAGGAGAGTTTGAGAAAATCGCTATTCTAGGCTCATATTAGGGTTGCAAAACACACCATAGTGGCAGCACGGGTACTGGATAAAAGCCCAGGTGTGTGTTTCGCCAATACTCTGCCGCTGCACGGTACAACAACAACCTTAAAATATACTGATTCACTCCAAGTTAGAGACTCCTTACTAAGGGAATAAAACATTGCAATTTCAGGCTCATTCATGCGCCCCTAAGCCAGCCATATCCCCGACCAAAACCGGCAGTAGATAGTACCTACATTTCAAGCGACGAGGACCCCAATGGACCTTTACAGCAGAGTTGACCTACGTGGAAGCCGGAATTCTAAAGCATTCAGTGCTCTCGTTCCTCCTATAGCGACCATACTACCGTGTCCCATGTCCATATAGCAGGACAGCTGGAGATTGGCGCTAGCAAAACCTTTCCGTTGGCATAAAGCTAGCGTCTGCTCGTGTCACATATAGGTTTATTTTCTGATATTCACACAGATCAGACCTCGATAGCCGGGCTCTCACATCGGTGAGAATTCTCATAGAGGCTACAGTGAGAAGGAGCTCTCGCAGGATTTTGCCAAGAAACCTCATTTCTTATAAATGCACTGTACGAATGTAGGTCTTACGCAAAAGAATTTACTTGATGAAAAGAGTGCATTCGGGTTTTAAGCGTACTTATTTATGAAAAATTTTCGAGAAGTTGGCATGATTGTTGGCTCGCTCAACTGTTCGCCAGTTTCTTAATGCAACCAAAGTTGTTACAGTACCAAACCTAACGCTCATCTAGTGTCACAAATTGGACACAGTAAAAGTCATCTATACAGAGCTATGAAGACCTAGAGGATTTTGCGTAGGTTAAAATGGTGTTTGCAGTCAGGGAAGATCAAAAACGTGCGAAAGCACTATTTGTTTTTTTTTTAATATACAGGAAGTAGCACCCTTTTCCAAAACAGGCGTGTATCCTTCTTCCAAGGCAAAGCATAGAAAAAACGTGATTTTTTATTAGATAAGCATAGAAAATAAGTGTTATTTGTCTTCTTTCTAGGAGATACGATTTACTTTCTCCAGGCACCGAAAATCCCCGGAGGAATGCACACCAGGTATGTGGTGATGTTTCGGAGTGCAGTTTGCATAGGCAACCGGAAAGTCGCAAAGTTAAAATCCCGTATGTGACTGTGTATGTGATTCCTCTAGCCTTATGTCCTCCGCCCAAGCAATCTTTCCCCCAACTGAAAGCTCTTCGAAGAATTTTAGCCTTATATTAGCGTATGCTGTGCATTATCCCATGAAATAACTATATAAGGATATTACACGCAGTCCTCTTCAGCCTACAGATTTTGGTCGCATCGTGGATGCCAGCTAGGTCTCCTCGAGCCCGGTGTGGAGCAACAAAAACAAATCACACGACAACCGCAAATTGGTCTAATTCGCCAGGACCACTATTCCACCGGACTGGGTTGCGAATTGTCAAAAGTTCGGGAAACAACACGACCAAGGAAAAGAACCCTAGGTATCGGGGATGGGCCTGTTATAAATCCCGAACAAGTAGATCACAGCTACTTTCAAAATGACAAAAAATTTTACGATAGGGATGTCTGTATGGCCGCCTAAACAGGACGCAGGAATAGGAACCACCTCGCCCGTTTAAAATAGGTGACCTTAGTGCAAATTTCAGGAATAGTAAATATATCCGTGTCTTATCACTAGCACTAAACCTAACATAAAACCAAACTGTCTCCTTAATCTTAACCCTAGTCCTAACCTGAACCTCAACCCTACCGTTAACACGATAATAAACTTAACCATTAGCGCAATCATGACCATAACCCCAACTCTCACCTTAGCCTCAACCTTAAAACTAACCCTAAACTTAACCTTAACCCTCACCTTAAGCCTAAACATAATTTCCTTGGAAGTTAGCGCAAAACCACATGAATTGTGGACGGTTCTTTTTTCTGTGTCCTATTTAGGTAGCCATACAAGGCATCCTTACCGTTTTTATTTTCCGACTATGGATCATAGCGTGAACCTGTTCGGAGCATCTTGCTTGTAGGCAAGGCTTGCCTGAACGAATGGCAGTGACTCCTCACGTGGCTGTCTGTGTTCACACCTGATTTTGAATGATGGCTGCCCACATACTGCCTGGGCTTACCGAGTGAAACTACGCCAACACAGCGCATGCTTTGCGCCATGACGATGACTCACCTTTTGCCCTGATTGGCTACTTTGTTGACGGAACTGTTTTGCGGCCGCCGCCACCGCCACCGCTCGTGCATACACCCCGCAGGGCAGCGCGCCATGGGCGGCTGTTTGAAGCGCCGCTTGTGGTTCGCTTGGGTGTTGGTCTGGCGGGTAAAGTCGCCGTGGCATGCGATGACCAAGCCACGACCACGATAGCCTGACGGATGTCTTACCGCCAGTTGTGCTGGCTTACATCCTATGACCCTGTGCTCTTCAAAGCTTACTCTTTAACACAACCACAATCCGCAATTGCAGAGCTGTTCTGTAAAAGGGCTTTGACATTTTGAAAGCGAATATTCTGAAGAGAGAAAATTACGTAGACTGGTGCTGGCCTGCAACTGGCTGACATAAATAGTGTGTTTGAAGGAGAGAGACGTGAATGTAATGCAGTGGAGCTATCCTGAGCTAAAGAAAGACACATGCTTGAGACATGTAACTTAGACTGCAGCGCACTTCGGTATTTGTAATATCTAGACTGCTCTAAGTGCCAAAACGACTAGGAGATCTGAATATGACTTCATATAGGAAATATTACTTACGCGAGGTTGAAACCACGGCTATCATGGAGCATGGTCCCAAGTCAATTCAAAGATGAAAGCATGGGCGCTGTTGGGTGATAATTAGGTTTCAACCGGCTTTATTAAATCTACTAGGGGGAAACAGAGTGAGCAGAAAATTGGTATTTTTACCACTGATGTTTGAGCGTTTTCACGAATTGAAACATAATGTCAGCAGAGAAGGCTCCTGCACTGAAGGTATTGTCATCACTTTGTAAAAATTTCATCCTCCTTAAGTTTTATATCTGTGGGCAGAGTATGCCTTTGTCAAGGATATTTCGGGAATAACTTTTAGGATGATTTGCTACTTACAAAGTCTGTGAATTCGGTTAGCACCACTACTGGATTTTTGGAGACTCAGAAGATATCGACAGGGCAATTTTTATTAAACTACTTAAGTTTAAAGTGTCAGCTACTTTCAAATAGGCACACGGTAAGTTTAGAATTCCAGCCGAAATTTGTGTGCGTTTTTAAGTGACGCTTTTTGCGCAGGGAACGCAAATTGACCCCACCCACCCCACCGACAGGAAGTAGGAACAGGATCTGCCTCGCACTAGATACCGGGGAAATTATGAGAAGGGTTAAGAAAAGGATTGCGGCTAAGGTTTGTGGTGGGGTTAGTGTTATGACTCGGGGGGTCAGGGGGTACTAGTTATGAGGGCGGGCATCACAAAGGTAACCTTAGATCGCTCCAGTTATCTCGCACAGGTGGTGAATGCTCCTGTGGCCGCCTCTACTTGGTACCCAACTCTCACTTGTGGCTCCTCAAAGCTGGGCTCTGCTCAGCGGCCACACCCCATGAAACTGCCATGACCAGCGGGCTAATCCAGATGAGGGTCTCCGGTGTTGTGTGTGCCTTCACACCCGGTACGTCTGCTCCCTTCCTCCCCGCCCAACCCCTCTGCCATCCTCCCTGTCATTCCCTCTATCTCCTCTTCCCAGCCCACTCCCCGCTTACCTCTCTCCTCCCTCCTATCTCCTCCTCTCTTTCTTCCTCACTCTCCCCTCATCCTTCCCTCCTCCTCCTTCTCCACGGTCGAAAAGTCCTACGGTGAGGATTACATGCAATCACGTAGGTGGCCCAGGCGAATCGGTCGTTCTCTAACTAACCCAAATTGTTACCTATAGTGTAGTTCGGTATCCAAATGGGATAACTCAGCAGCCCTATTTAGGGACATCCCCACTCACCCCTCCCGGGGGATGTGGCTAGAAAAGGTGCTCTAAATAAATGCTGAATCTCACGACAGCTGCAGCGGACCATAGCTCTCAGACTGAAATTTAATGCAGTTGAAAAACTAAACAATACCAACAACCACTCCTCTCCCGACCCCCCCCCCCCCCCCACTGTACCCTCCGCGGTACCCCTGGGCTGTTCGAGTGAGCCCGCTCACTCTAGGAGCCTTCAATGTTCGATCTATTTTAGACAATCCGAGGAGCAACTGACCGGAACGGGGGACGGCGCTAGTCGCTCGGGGACTGGCCCGATACAAGGTGAACTTTGCTGCTTTCAAATAGACCCGATTCTCTGAACGGATTCAGCTGGAGGAGGTGGTGCCGGCTACACCTTCTTCTGGAGCGGCCGGCCAAAGGCAGATTGACACGACGCTGTCTGCCACAGGGTATCAATGATCGCCTGATGAGTCTCCCCCTGCCTCTTCGGGAAGACAAGTTCACCACCATACTCAGTGCCTACTCTCCCCCAATGACGAGATCTGATGTGGCGAAGGACAAATTCTACGAGGACCTGCACGCCCTCCTGGCGACTGTGCCGAAGGTGGATGAGTTAATTGTCCTTGGTGACTTTACCGCCCACGCCGGGACAGACCATGCCACGTGGAGAGGAGTTCGAGGTCCCCATGGTCTCGCCAGCTTCAATGGCAATGGTCTTCTCCTCCCAAGAACATGTGCAGAGCATCACCTGATCCTGATCAACACGTTCTTCTGTCTCGTGATGTGGCCAAATGCGACCTGGGTGCACCCCCAGTTGAGACACTGGTATCTCTTGGACTATGTCCTCGTCCGGCGACGAGATCAACAGGAATTGCTGGTGAACAAGGCGATCCATGATGCCGATGGTTGGACGGATCACCGCCTCGTCATCTCCAAGGCTTCGTCTGCAACCACGCAGGGGACCCCAAGGTAAGCAACCACGAGGTAAGTTGAATACATTTTTTTAATGTGCCTTCTCACCATCTCCATTTCAGCAACGAACTGGCAAACAGGTTAGCCAACCTCCCAGGCGCCGGCGAGGACATCACAGTGGATAACCGTTGGTGCCACCTGAGGGACACGGCCCAATCCACCGCTCTGGATGTCCTCGGCGTCGCACGTCATTAACACCAGGACTGGTTCGATGACAATGACGCAGCCATCAACACTCTGATTTTCGAGAAGAACCAGTTGCACAAAGCCTACGTCGATCGCCCTACCACTGCAAACAAACAGCCTTCTACCGAACTTGCCACCTTGTACAGCAACAGCTGCGGTAGATGCGGAACGACTGGACGGCCCGCGAGGCCGCAACGAATGGAAGAACTAATTCCCCGCCGCCAAGGCTGTCTACCAACCTCCCGTCAAAGGCACCGCCCCTCGTCTCAGTGCTGACGGAACTACCCTGCTCACTGACAAGATGCAAATCCTGAAGCGCTGGATCGAGAACTTCAGAAGCGTTATTAATCGGCCCTGCACCATCTCTGACGCCACCGTCGACCAACTGCCTGAAGTGGAAACCAACGCCGACATCGATCTCCATCCATCTCTCCAAAAATAATCAGGGCCGTGCAACAACTCTCCACTGGTAAAGCACCCAGATCAGATGCGATCCCTGTTGAGATCTACAAGCATGACGGTCCCCAACTGAGGAATTAGCTCCCAGCGCTCTTCCAGGCAATGTGCACCCAGGACAGGTCCCCCAGGATTTCAAAGACACGACGATCGTCCGTCTGTAAAAGAAGAGGAACCACCATCTCTGGACAACCACCGGGGAATCTCGTTGCTCAACGTTGCCGGAAAGATCTTCGCCCGTATCCTTCTCAATCGTCTGAACGGTCACCTAGAGCAGGGTCTGCTCCTGGAAATCCAATGTGGCTTCTGACGACACCGTGCAACAACCGACATGATTTTCACCGCACATCAGCTACAAGAGAAGTGCCTGGAGATGCGAACCAACCCTTACACTCCTTCGTGGATCTGAAGAAAGCCTTTGACACGGTGAATCGTGACAGGCTGTGGAAGATCATGCAGAAATTCGGCTATCCCGAGAGATTCAGTCACATGGTGCGTCAACTCCACGATGGCATGATGGCACGCGTCACGAACAACGGAGAGGTCTCAGAGGCCTTCGTAGTGACCAACGGAGTGAAGCAGGGCTGCGTCCCCACGCCTACCCTCTTCATTCTCATATTCTCTGCCATGCTAATAAATGCCTACCATGACGCACGCCCCGGGATACGCATCACCTATTGGCTGGAAGGCCGACTCCTCAACCAACGGCGGATACATTATCACTCGCGTGTCTCCACAGAAACCATCCACGAACTTCTCTTCGCTGACGGCTGCGCACTCAATGCAAAGACTGAAGAGGAAATGCAAATGAGAGTGGACCTCTTCGCTGCCACATGCGACAACTTCGTAATGCGCTTCAATACGGAGTAAATGGTGGTCATGCATCAGCCGCTGCCGACTACTACCTACAACGCAGTTCGCATCCATTTCAATGGCGCCCAACTGAAATCCATGGATACTTTCACCTACCTGGGCAGCAACCTCTCACGCAGCACCAAAATTTATGATGAGGTCGCCCACCTGCTCGCCATAGTCAGCCAAGCCTTCGGACGCATGCACAACGTCGTTTGGAATCGACACGGTCTCAACCTCAGCACAAAAATCAAGATGTACAAAGCTGTCATATTGCCGACGCTGCTGTATGGAGCACAGACTTGGACGATCTACCAAATCAGGCGCGGAAGCTCAACCAATTCCACCTCAGCTGTCTCCGCAGAATACTGAAGCTGAGATGACAAGGCAGGATCCCGGTCACAAAAGTACTGGAATAAACAGACCTACCCAGCAGCTACGCTCAGCTGAAACAACTGTAACTGCGCTGGAGCGACCATCTTGTGAGGATGGATGACGAGTGACTTACCAAAAGACTCTTCTACGGGGATGTCGCCACGGGTTCTCTTCGACAAGCGGGCCAAGTACGACTCTACAAGGACACTCTGAAGACTTCCCTGAAACAACTGCAGATCAACCCGGCAAACTGGGAGGACTTCGCCCGGAAGCGACCTGCCTGGAGTAAGACATTGAAGATGGGGACCGCAATCTACTAAACCAACCGGATCGCCACCGCCAAGGCCAAACGAGCGGCACGAAAGTCCCCAGCATCCCGGGTTCACACTGCCAATGCCCAAGCCCTTCCAACATGCCCACGCCGTCAACTCACATTCAACGCGCGAATCGGCCTGGTCGGATATCTTCGGACGCAATACAACAACAATCCGACAATTCCAACTTCTACCAATCCTCCTTCGGACCCCCTGACACCAATTGCCCCACTTCCACCATAATAGCGACCACTTCACAATAGTGAAAACCTGTTACCTCCACCACCGCTACAACTACCACCAACCCATCACCACCTTCACCTCACGCATCGGCCTAATCGGTCACCTGCGAATGCATCGCACGGAGGTTGGTGAACCAGTGCCTGGGGCACCGACATACAGTTTCCTTGCCCACCTCCACTGCTCGCGCACCTTTATACACTGCTTGCACACCGGCCAATCTGACGCTTACACTAGACCATACCCTCGGCCCAGTGTGTGTTGCGCTTTGTGTGGCTGACCAGTTGACTGGGAGTCGGACAGCGATGGCTCCTCCATATCCCCTGGTTTAGTGAATCCTGGTATGTGGGTTAGGGGGGCCAGGTCGTGCCATGGCGCACGAAGACGGGTACACCGTGTTCTTGTTTGGTGTTGGACCACAGTACATGGGCCTGCACCCTCTCCCATCTCCGGTCTTCTTGACTCTGTCCAGATGGGGGGGAGCGGAACAGAGAGCGAGGTAGATGCATCGAAAGTCTACTCTCACTATAATCCAGCGCGAGTCACCGTCCCTACACAGCGTACGATGGAAACCGTCGAACACGACGGTCGAACTAGCGTGTTATGATTCGGACACAGGCATATTCAATCCTCCTGGAATTTAGCGCAAAACAACTTGCAATTCCATCTAAAGATTCCTTGGATGTAGTTGCAAAACTTGTAAGTTGGGACTATCCCTCTAAGTTAAGCGGTCATGATTTAAGGAGGACAGCTAAGCGAACTACTTTGTACCTTCTTGTACAAATTATTCTCGGAAAAGCATTTTTATCTATGCCGTGTATATTTTTAAACTGACCTTCGCTGTCTGTATAAAGTCAATTATACTTGATAGACACAAATCGCATCCTTACCATTCTCTTTTTTATTAGAACTTGCACCTTCCCCGGGCCTTAGACTGTATGGAGGGAAAATAAATGGGTTGTTGAAAACCTTAAACTTCCCCTTTATGTTGAAACAAAAACCTGCAGCTTCACCCGTTTGTGATGTTCCGAAAATAGATGCTAGGCATTTTTTGAGAGAGCGATTCACAAAAGCCTACATTATCTTATAGGTAGGAGTCTGTGTTCGCACGACAGCAATAAACATGCCTTGACTAACATAAGACAAGCGGCTTTAACCACCCTGTTGGTAGTAGGTTACGTAACCACTCAAGTGAGCATCCAAAAATGCAAATCTCCAATGAACTAAAATACCTAACAGCTTCAATGGTACAAATTAAAGGACGCACTTTTCCGCAAGATGTGTATAAGGGAGGATTTTTTTACATATAATTTATCCCAAATATGCCCTGGATTAAGACCGATATTTGCGACCAATGGGAAGGAGATATTATACACCTGATTGGTGATTTTCCTACCTAAAGACCTTTTAACGTACCGGCAGAGCGTTCACATCTTCCCTCTGGGTGAGGCAAATCGTAGGGGGCTTGCAACGTAGACCCCTGTGCTGGATCAACTAATCGGCTGCAGGAGAATTTTTTATAAACGAATGTTGCTCAAAGCATCGGAAGCATTCCGTTTGTAAAAAAAATTTGCACTACAAGAAGCGGGCTGCTGGTGTCCAGGACCAGCTATGTTTTAACCATGGAAACGATTTTCGTCCAGGAACCCTTATGCTTGACTGTAGACGTCGGCGCACAGCAAGTCATTACTCACCAATCGGAAGTAAAAATTTCTGATAGGCCAGAAATCTGCGTGTAGCAGGGTAGGACATTTTACTCGTGCGGAGAGAACTGGTTTTCATCAGGAGGTTCCTTAATGGTATCGGCCGAAGTGGTACCTACTGATCGGACCTGCTTAAGAGATGGAGTAGATTACCTCAGTTCTGTTCTGAGTACCAGTCCATGATACTCCTAAACGGCTGAAGAATGATGAGTAACTGGTACTCGATGATACGGTTCTCATTCGTGCCATTGTAGGTCTTTCGATTGTCGAGTGATCATCGCTGTACGCTGCCCCAGGCACTAGGGTAAACTAAATAGCACATACAACCATCCTTGGACCAGGTCAGCTCCACAAGCATCAATTCCACGTGCTGTGAATGTTCCTGACGGCACATGAAAAAATGGGTTCAAAGTGCTGTTTGGAGGTTTGGTTTCCAGTTCACCCCAAAGCGACGGAGGACGGGTTCAAACCCATTGCCTTCCCAGTTCGGGTTTGACGAAATGCTGTCTGACATAAACCATGAATGAGGAACCCCCTTCCACTTTGAGCATATGTAAAATTTATAGCCTTCTATATTGACCACTGTTCAGTATGTGGACTTCACGACACTCGTGAGAATACCACAAGGAAGTCTCATCAAACCGGGAGTGCAAAGGATTTTAACGCCTCTTTCCTAAGGTTGAGGTTTCCCCAGCTGTGAACAACACGCTCGAATACACCATGACATGGAGGAAAGTAATCGGTAAGAAGAGTAAGGCAATATATTGAAATTTCGAAAAATGAATGCAAGACAATTTGATTGATATATAATCGCATCAATAACTTGGCCACGGCGAGGCAGAAAAAGAGAGAGAATGCGAGAGAGAGAGAAGAAGCAAAGACGGGCCCACGTAGATGCAGTTGTAATAGCCCTAGGAATCGCTCAGTCCCAGATGCCGGCCAGGAAGGAGGCAGCCTGCTCCTCGGTAACTACCGTGATGGGCAGGAAGGGATTTTTGCTAGATTGTAGGAATTTCTGTCCGTGGAAGGTAAAAAGGCGAGGTACATATAGGTTACGAACTCCAGATTTGGCAATTTGTAGAAGTCCGTGCTAACAAAACAATTTATGCTCATCTCCTCAAACAGCAATGATTATATAGGCCTATTTCGGGAGTGGAAACCAAAGCCCCAGAGGACAGCTGAAGTTGGGGGGGGGGGGGGGGGGGGAGGGGGCTTACGAGGAGACATGAGTTTGTGCGGGAGCGTAAGGAAATCTAGTGCCTTGCGAATTCAGGCGTTTTCTCCACTAGTTTCTCACTTAAATTCGGAGTCCGTATA
This sequence comes from Schistocephalus solidus, assembly GCA_017591395.1. Taxonomy (NCBI): domain Eukaryota; kingdom Metazoa; phylum Platyhelminthes; class Cestoda; order Diphyllobothriidea; family Diphyllobothriidae; genus Schistocephalus; species Schistocephalus solidus. Next base: position 105,474 of record WEDG01000787.1, on the reverse strand, counting down.
AAGCAAAGTTTGAAAGAGCCCGTTCAAGCTGGATGGGCATAAGGAACAGAGTTTTCTGAGCATCCGTGGTCTTACAGCCTTCAGTGAACCCTTAAAAAGCAACGTAATGGATCGCCTTCAATAAGACAATAAGGACGTAAAATGCAGACGGAAACCACACTCCTCGGACCTCACTGAAACTCAGTCGGTCATCACGGGGCAGTCAAGTGAGCAGGTACGATTATGGATTGGCAAGGTTGCAGGAATGTTGACTTACGTGGGCAATGCCGAAGGCGTTCCGCTTCTCCGCGTGAGAACACTCCTTGCCGATGTATACAAAGAGGCCACTCTTGTCTTGAATCATGTAGACATCATCAGGCTTGATTGAGTTCTTCGGAGCACTGCCCTCACATACCAAAGAAGTTTGGATCTTTCCCGAGGCATCCGAGACCCTGCAAAAAAGAGACAACACGGTGTGAGCGAGGTTTTGGTTCACCGGAGGCGCTAGCTGGGGGAGATTCCTCGTTTTACAAAAAAACATACCGAAATGCAGTCTTCTTGAATAATGAAGGCAGTGCTTAACGAGTAATAATTATGCTTCATGATGGTATGGCGGGGAATTTGTAGGACTCACTTGTAAAGTGCCTTAACTACATCAACCTTCTCGGCTTCAGGTTTCAGTGGTTTATCAGGAAGGGCTTTCCAAAAATCGTGCTATAACGAAGCAGAAAACGGGGATGAGCGGTCAAGATAGACATATGAGTAGTTTTGTGGAGTAAAATTGGAGACTTGACAGAGGTGAAAGGACTTACGTCCTTGTCAATGGATTTTTCCTCCAAGACCTCGGTGACACAACGCCCATTGCGACTAGATTCCAGGTCCTGCAAAAAGGCAGCCGCCTAAAACGAAAAAATATGCGTTTGAGTTTGGAGTGGATCGTGTGCGTTCTGCAGGCCCTTATTTCACGGACTCTCAGTCATTGGAATTAGCAGTAAAATCAACCAAATGAAAACACTGTGAAAAAGTTCAACCCAAGAGTATAGTTTTGGAAGCTGGTAGCCGGAATATGTAGCTATTGACATTCTAAAACCTTCCGTTCAGGCATGCGTTCGTGCTTGTGTGTAAATTGGATAAAATTCCATAACATTAGATCTCATAGTCAAAACGGTAATCAAACCAATTCTGTTTCCTAAATCTGTGATACACCAGTTGTTACGTACTCCATCAATATATGCTCCAAAGCAGTGGTTCACAAATAGAGGCGTGAAGATTCCAAGACAACCAAGAAGCTGGAGGCATTGTCATGCCAAAACTGTCACTACATCTTTCCAATTTACTGTGCTTTATGTGAGACAGTATGAGAAGTACAGGTCTCATCTCCCTGTGGTGATCACATTAAAAAAATAAAAGGGTTTAAGCATAAAATGTTTGCGAGGTATCTTGCTCCTACCTTCAGCATATCTCATGACCATAATATAAGGCAGCTCCGGTAAAACAAGGGAGTGAAAACACACCCCTTAGGGAGAGTAAATATTCCCGTGTCCTAAAACCATGAGCTTATCAATAATTCTAAATTTAACTTTACACCTGACCGTAACCCGGACTCAACCCTAAACGTGTCTTGCTGCAGTTTCTTTCCATGTTACGAAAAAAACTACTAGGAGTGATTTTTTACCTCTGACGGCATTCCTTATCCATCAGAAAGTCATCGTAGCACGAGCAAAATCATCATTCCGAAATTGAGGCGCAGGGACCAAAAGTTGGAAGCACTGCTTTAAAGCAGCCAGCTGCGACAGGGAATCAGTAAGAAGTTCTTGGGCAGAAGGATTCATCAGTTAACTAATTAGCATGCGTGTTTAAGCCTCGAGACGGGGTCCAGGCTATAACTGTTATTCTGGAGCGATTTGTTTAATACAAAGTGGAAACGGCCTTCCAGAAGTGGGTTAGGACCATGATTTAGTGTAAATTACTTACAGAACTCTTCTCGAAGGCGCTGCAATTGGAGCCGTTAAACTGGTAGGCCTTCGTGCCCAGGTCAAGAATGAAGACGTCGCCAGAATCGATGGCGCTCTTGGTGAACTCCACCTGCCGCATATAAGTGATCTTACCCTCCTTGCAGAAACGTAGCAGACGTGGGCGGTACTCTTCGGGCTTTACTTGACGGAAACCGGATTGATAGCCACCCTTGAGGATCCTGGTGAGAGGGAAGGAAATGAAGGGGAGAGAATTAAGTAAGGAAACACGGTTGCATGCAGCCACGACAGTTCGACCTTCGATTCCGACGATGTCCACTGTGTGCCCCACAGCAAGGCGGACGCAGACACAGTAACTTGCACGCGAATTGGTTTATAACGCAAGTATGTTTGCGCAGCATCTACCGCAGTCTCTACTTCCTCACACACCTGGACCCAGTGTCAGGACAACGTTAAGAAGAGCGGAGGCGGGAGAGGGCGCAGGTAGTTGACGCGGCGTGAGCCAGCACCTAGGCGTGCAACCACAGTAGGCATAAGACCGAGAGAACACTGTTCACAGCGCCCCTCCACCCCTGCACACACGATCGCAAGACCTTAATCCACAATACGTGGTGGAAGTGTAGATTATCGACTACAACGTGCAAAGCCATAGACCACAGCGCAAGCCGACGTACACGGCAGGCTCAGCATATCCTCCTGACATATTCTATGAAACGTGTCTGTGAGACGGCCTTGTAAGTCGGGCGTGGGAAGATTGAATTGGCAGCAGCTTTCTTGCACCAGCACGTGAGCCGCCTTCAGTCGTTTAGCCAGAATGCTGCTGCACAGTAAACTATCGCATAGGACTATGATGGGGCAGTTATGACAGAGAAACGGCACATACCACGTTGAAAATGTAGTCGTTGGGCTAGCAATACAATGCCAGTGGACAAAAAAGACTGTTCAAAGGAATACTGTAACAGTTTGGAACCCCATGTATTTCTGTGGAAAATTGATGTGGACCCCTGGCCCTAACAGGGCGATAACACAGAATCGCTTTGCACCTTCTCAGTTAGCCGTTTCATGGTTATATATAATGTTACTTCTCTTCCATGACCAGCTCGTTAACCAGGTTTTAACCTAGCTGAAAGTACCTGTAGCTGGAAGAGGCATGGTTCTGTCTTACTTCCTCGCTCTATCTCAGGACCGAAAACAGCGCAAAACAATGGAGGGGCATTAAGTAACGTTGACAGATGTTTCTGGGCAGGGAGGTACATCAAAATGGAGCGGCATGGCGACTTCTGTAAATACCTTGGAAGAGGAGGAGGAGGAGGAGAAGGAGGAGACATGTGTTCGTGCCGATTATATCAAGCGTGCTTATGAGCCCTTATTGAAGAGCTAGGAGACACTTTATGCCCACTGGAGGGGCAATTTTAAAGAGTAGAGCCTAGGCTTGACGACAGAAAAAAAACTAGCGAAGCAAAACTTACACCAATTTGTTGAAGTAGCTCTTGAAGCGGTCAGACTCATAGCCCTCGACTTCACGATGTTGGATGGCAGCGTCGTCAAGATAGGTGTCCAGTTCCACAGTTTTGTAGGCCGCAGTGCCGTACTCATCCTAAGAAAAAATAGTAGCAAAATTGTGTGAGCTGGTCTGAATAATGTAGGAGTAGTGATGGTGTTCATCCGGATGTTAGGGGCCCTACCTGAGTACTGTGCTTTCCGATCCAAAAGTGGACGTCGTAGAGCAGTTTCTCCTGATTGGGCAACTTGCTCCCCTTACAGACGATGTACGAGTCGCCGTTGTAGAAGGTTCCAACGTCCTCAGCCTTAACCTCCTCGAGTTTGAATTGCTGCGCAGAGAATATACATTTTTCATTATGCTTGAAGAGGGATCGAAATGCTAACATGTTATAAAGCCAGAACCAGTAAAACCAATAATCCAAACGCTGCACCTAACATCCTACACGACAGTTCGACCGTCGTAGTCCGACGATGTCCACCGTATGCTCCATGGGAAAGTGGAGCAGGGACGGTGACTTGCGCGTGATTTCGTTTAAAGTGATAGTAGACTTGCGCTGCATCTACCGCACTCTCCTCCTCCCCCACCTGAGCCTGGTGTCAACACAGAGTCAAGAAGACCGGAGGCGGGAGAGGAAGCAGGTGGCTGGCGCGGCTGGGTCCCCTAAGTCCTCGCCGCCACTAGGCGTGCCACCACACCTCCATGTTCGGCATTTGTTAGCGGAGCGCAACCCGAATAACGCATGCCGTGCCCTAATGTGGCCCCCGTGTCGGTCCAACGCATCTACCACGTGGCCCGTTTAAGGGGCACATCCTACACGGCAGTTCGACCGTCGATTTCGACGAGGTCCACCGTATGCTCCACACCAGGTGGTGCAGGGACGGTGACTTGCGCGTGAATTAGTTTTAAGTGATAGTTGCCTTGCGCTGCAGCTACCACACTCTCTCCTCCTCCCCCACCTGAGCCCGGTGTCAAGACAGAGTCAAGAAGACCGGAGATGGGAGAGGGCGCAGGTGGCTGGCACGGCCGGAGCCGCCCCTTGGCGTGCCACCACACCTGGATCGGATCCCACGGAGTGGGAATGCCATAAAGGCCACATTAAGAAGGAGCCATTGCAACCTGACTCTCAGTCCGCCAGTCAGCCACTCCACACAAAACAGACATTGGGCTGACCACGCGGTCCGAGTTATCCCGTCAGTTGGCAACCTTCCAAGCCACGGCTTTTAGCGCACCGTGATAGTTTCAAGCGCGACAGATTGTTTATAGTGAGGAAAATACGCTGAACTCTCGACCTCACTCTCTCCCCCACCCCCACAATCAGACCACTGTCCGAGCCGGTCAGTTGTCTGATGCAGAAGCGGGCGCAGCTGCTGGTGACCTCGTCTACGTGTACTACGTACACGACCTGGCCCCCCAAACACAAGCACCAGGATTTCACACAACAGGGGGTTGAACGGCTTACATCTCACATGTGTGAGATAGCCAGAGGTCACGTTAAGAAGGAGCCATCGCAGCCTGACTCTCAGACCACCACTCAGCCACTCCACACAGCACACATTGGACTAACTGCGAGGTTTGAGTGTAATTTTCAGTTGGCAACGTTCCAACCGCGGCACTCAACGTTACCACACTCTCTTCTCCTCCCCCACCTGAGCCCGGTCTCATGACACAGTCAAGAAAACCGGAGATGGGGGAGGGCGCAGGTGGCTGGTGCGGTCGGAGCTGCCCCTCGGCGTACCACCACACCTAGCTCGGATCCCACGGAGTGGGAGTGCCATAAAGGCCACATTAAGAAGGAGCCATTGCAGCCTGCCTCTCAGTCCGCCAGTCAGCCACTTCACACAAAACACACATTGGGCTGACCATGCAGTCCGAGTTATCCCGTCAGTTGGCAACCTTCCAAGCCACGGCTTTTAGCGCACCGTAATAGTTTCAAGCGCGTCAGATTGTTTATAGAGAGGAAAATGCGCTGAGCTCTCGACCTCACTCTCTCCCCCACCTCCACAGTCAGACTACTGTCCGAGCCGGTCAGTTGCCTGATGTTGGAGTGGGCGCATTGGCTGAGGGATTGGCGTACCCGTCATCGCGCGCCACAGCACGACCTGGCCCCCATAACGCACACCAGGATTCACTAACTCAGGGGATATGGAGCAGCCATCGCCGTCTGACTCCCAGTCCACTGGTCAGCCATTCGACACACACAGCACATACACTGAGCCGACGGCGTGGCCTGGTGTAAGCGTCAGATTGGCAGCCTTCCCAGCCACGGTTTCTAGGAGACCGTGATAGACTCAGTTACATGGTAATGGTGAGGGTGTTGTCGATGCATTAGTGTAGGTAGTGTACGGTGATGTAGCTTAGCCTCCGGTGGTTTACCGCAGGTTTTTGTGAATGCGCATGTGTCCGAATAGGCCCATGCGATGAGTGAATGCACGAGGACAGTGAGGGCAGTGGAGGCGGCGATCTCTGCTGTGTGTTGGAGCTCCAGGCACTGGTGCACCAGTCTCTGTACGATGGATTCAGAAGTGACCGACCAGGCCGATGCGTGAGGTGAGTGTGCGGTCGCAATGAGGACAGTTTAGGAGATAATCCCCATTGTTGATGGTAGTAGTGGTGGTGGCGGTGGTAGTGGTGGTGGGGTAACACGTGCTGAGCGTTGTGATGTTGTCTCGATGATGGTGGGACTAATGGAATTGATGGCAGGGGACATCCTACACGACAGTTCGACCGTCGTAGTCCAACGATGTCCACCGTATGCTCCATGGGAAAGTGGAGCAGGGACGGTGACTTGCGCGTGATTTAGTTTAAAGTGATAGTAGACTTGCGCTGCATCTACCGCACTCTCTCCTCCTCCCCCACCTGAGCCCGGTGTCAAGACAGAGTCAAGAAGACCGGAGGCCGGAGAGGACGCAGGTGGCTGGCGCGGCCGGGTCCCTTAAGTCCTAGCCGCCCCTAGGCATGCCACCACACCTCCATGTTCGGCATTTGTTATGGGAGCGCAACCCGAATAACGCCTGCCGTGCCCTAATGTGGCCCCCATGTTGGTCCAACGCATCTACCACGTGGCCCGTTTAGGGGGCACACACACACACACACACAAGCACACTTCAAACCTATCAAAGCCCAAGGTTCTCAGTACATAAAGCGCTAATTTGTAAGCAGAAAATTAAATGCGTTGCAAAGTACGTAGGAGCGTAGGGAGCAAATAGTCATACCTTGACACGCCATACAAAGAGAAAGGGTTCCTTAGCCTTTCCAACGCGTTCCCAGGCCTTTTCAGTAAGTGCAGACTCCTCTAGAAAGCCAAAAGAGATAGGTAATGCGATAGCATGTCGGCGGCCACATAGAATACGACGAAAAGCCTTAGGTGGAAGCAAGAGCCAAGGGGTTTGTCAACCATTCTTGTACCGGGGAACTGTGGAGTTGCCGGATGATATTTTCTGAGAATAGCACAGTGACCAGGCCCTGGGGTACTCGGCCAAGGGCACTCACATGCACAGTTCGATCGTCGTAGTCCGACGATGTCCACTGTATGTTCCGCAGCCCGATGGTAGAGGGACGGTGACTTGTGCGTCGATTAGTTCTAAGTGATATAAGACTTGCACTACAGCCACCAATCTCTGTCTATCTCTCTTTCCTTATACGCCTGTGCCCGGTGTCAAGACAGAGTCAAGAAGACCAGAAAGTGGGTCGGGCGCAGGTGACTGGTGCGGCCAACGACTCCACTGACCGTGCCGCCACGCCTGAATCAGATCCCACGGAGTAAGAGTGCCATAAATGGCAAGTGGCTGGTGCGGCACGAGCCTGCACATACGCGTGCCACCACGCCACCCCCCATCCATGTTCGACAGTTGCTATGGGAGCTCAACCCGAATATCGCCTGCCGTGCCCTGATCTGGCCCCCATGTTAGCCCTGCACATCTACCACGCGGTCCGTTTGGGGGGCACAGATATAAACCACTGTTTACGGCCATGGAGCGGTATGATAGACTCGGAAAGGAGCGACCGGTTATCTGCGTAAACACTTCTTCGCTTAATTTGAATCATAACATGAAGCAACAGTTCGGCGGATATTTTCGCTATTATGAACAACTTTACGTGCCAACCAGCGTTCCCACAATGTGCACTTTTTAAATCTACGACTCAGCAATTCAACGCTGTGATAGGAATGTGAGCATGAAGCTTTCATCTTTCCTACCCGGCTCCTAGCACATGTTTCCTTGTCGAAAAGCCATGTAAAGAGGTGCATTGTGGCCTATATTGAATGAAGCCCAATTTTCAGGAAAACAGGTCCCATTTACAGTTCAGAGGACATTAGAAACCGGCCAAATCTGGGGCGTTCAATAAAGAAAACTAGCTGAAACCACACTTATAGAAGAGCAAAAAGTGAAAATGTAAAGATCAAAGGGAAAATCGATAAGTAGCTGGCACAGAAGGGGCGTCCACAGACGGTGCAGTACTCACTCTTAACCTTCTTGTCCTTGTCCGACCCGAAGAGGGCCAGGTTGGAGTCCTTCCAGTCGTAGCTCTTCGCCTTCACCAGACCAGCCATGATTGTCACGCTCAAACTGCTAGCGCTAAACAAGTACCTAATTATAAAGTCGCATTCGCGGAAGTGACTCAACCGCACCTACTGTGGACCAATCATCGAGCAGAACAGTGTCGGCTATGTGGATAGCTGGGCAAAGCGTCCAATAAGGGCTCTGACTGGTTTTGGTTGCAAAGGCACCTGCTGGAAAATGTGTCCGTCATGTGCGAGCGTGCGTGAGTCTCAGCTGGCTTTATTTCTCATGGCCTTCAAGACCACGTTCAAGGCCACGTTCAAGGTCGCCTTCGAGGCAGCTAGTCCCCTTATTTCTTGGCCGGGGTGTATTGTGACGCCCATCCTCTGAGCTTTACTGAGAAACGCCAATCGAATTGACAGCTATGGCACAATTTAGGTCTTGACTGGGTCGAAGGGCCATGTGACGTCACCATCTATCCATGCTGTCCAAATGTTAAGAAATTCCAATCTAGAGTAAGGAAAATACTACCTCTCTTCAGTTCGTCGCTTTATTGTGTAAATTTTTTTTATCAGTTCCGTTTCCTCTAAAAGGTTCCTTTTGTAAAACGGCCACTTCTATCTCAGTTTTCATCGGTGGAATTTTAACTGACGACTGGCGGTAACGAGCCGATTTCGGAGGATAGGGAGCAACCAGACATCGAAAAACGACCATGACAAATAATCCATGTGTGGTCATCCTACACCCCTCTCTCTCTCTCTCTCTCTCTCTCTCTCCTCTCTCTCTCTCTCTCTCTCTCTCCCCATACAGCGATGGTCTATGCTTCCAACTCTCTACAACAGATGTTTGGCTTGTTTGCAGAGCAGAATTTGCAATCGGGTTCGCAGGGCTGATGCAGAGCAATAAACCGAACTCCCTGCTGCTCATGAACTTTTGAATTGAAAGGGGGCAACCAGTTCATCGGCATCTTGTAGCGTCTCGTCAAGTTAGCTGAGGTGTGATTTGAACCGCTAGATTATCTGTATTCTAATTTTTAAGCTTACTCGGCAGTGCCACAGCTTACCTTGCGGCTCTCAACCGATGTGGCGAAGGTGGCTTAGTGGCCAGTCAATATTTATCAGTAGGTAATTTCTATGTGAATGGCAAACAATCCCGTCCAAAGTAATCTTATCCTGTTCCGTTAAAACTGCCCGTTTGTTTGAGCGTTTATAACTCATGTAACTAAGTAGGTTGAAAGGGATGGAGGAATCTAAAGTGCCAAATGAGCGATAAGTTAACGGTAGTTTATGCACAGCACCAAGTAAGTCAGAAACCCCAGGCTCGTGTTTCGCTTTAGGCTCGACGATGGAAAAGTGTTCAGTTCGCAAATGTTTCACGCGCGAACAATTATCCTTTTTACAACGATGTCGAAGCAACAGAATTCTACCGAAGTCTGTGCGGGTGAAATCGACAATGAAGTCATCCCAGGGCTTTCAAGCCTCTATCCGCTTCGGCTATCAAATTCTTGGAGGCTGTATAACAGATGCTCACTATCGACTTCGCAAATTCAAACAGAAGAGAGAACAACACATGCAATTTTGCAAGGATCGCATACACCTTATATTACCCGCTGTACTGCCCCACCCGTAAACTCCTATGACCACCGGTCCCGTATTACACGAACCGGGGGTTTCGGGCTTTCATAACATACCGTTATCGAGCGTTACATGTACGGTTAAGATGAAACTGGAGGTGCTTTAGGCATAGCCTTGGTGCAAATTAAAACATTATACCAAATAAACAGCCCGGTCTTGGGAGTTTGTGCCTTGGAAGGCACGGATAATTTAGTTTATTTAAACGGACCGCGGATTCTTCAATTCGGTGACAGCCAAAAGTTTACGTCACTTAAAAAAAACAAGATTGATGATGATTGTTCAGCGTCACTTGGGGCGGCTGCTCAGCCTATTAGGAAGCATCACAAAGTCATCGGTTGCAAAATTCCGTGCGAGGTTGTTCAGTCGCCGTTTCTTTCACAACTCATTGATACTTTCCACTCATTTTTTAAATTCCAAACACAAGTTTGAACTAAATACTTTCTACCTGTGACACACTTGATCGATCCCGATAAGCCTAGCGCCATATGAAAATCACTGTATTACGGATCCATTCACCGAATCCAGTAATTAATTCGTCTGGGCAACCATGGGTTATTATGGAGAAAACTTTAGAAATGTGTTTATTTCACAGGGGGTGAAACTGCGCAGGCGTCACAACGAGGGAAGATGTAACTGATTCAAAGAGCAAAACTAGGAGTTACTCACCATTAGCTTTTTTGTCAAAAAACTGCCGAAGTTCCGTCTTTTCCCAGTCACCACCGCTCATGTTGATGCGTAAGGGACATCGAGGCGGATGGAATTGCGTGCTTTTATATCAAACATCCGAAAGCGTGTGGGCCAGAAACGAGCAGATAAACCAATGGGTGTTTGGTGTCCTTAAGTATGAAAGGTCGACTAGTCGAATTGGGATATACTGAAGTCCTGATTGGTATCTAATCCAACCTCGCTAACTTGACCTCACAACCTTATGCGCAGGCGTCAGCCTCATAAATAAATATACCGCCTATTAACCTCCAATGGTGGATTGAAATTATGCCCCGTGTCCAGCATACGCTGACTTTCAGGTCTGATGACCGAAGTGGTTATAGCCATACACTGAATACCAGTTCAACATGTAAGGTCACGGGAGATTGGCTTGAGCCCGTGTAGCCGGAATGCAGGACGAAATATGGGATGATTCTGTGAAGTGTTGGAGTACCGGGTCTGTAGCCCTTACATAGAGTGGGATGGCGATGGGAAACGAATTATCGAGGAGGGTTGCCAACAAAATAAAGCCGATCTCTACTGGAAGTGCGCTTACCAATCGGGTTACGGGGCATGCTTGTACCGTTGTGCCCGATGTAGAACCCTCGAAGACATTCACATAGCAACCAGGAATAACGCTCGAGGATCAAAGAAAGCGGCTTCAAAACTCGGGTGCAAAAAAAAACCCGGGTTTGGGTTGGGCTGGGTAACGACGGGCGATAAGTCAGAATCGACCATCTCAGTCTTTGCTGGAACTCTTTTCAGCATGAAACAGACTGAATAGGCCGTTTTTGGCTTGTCTGCTGTCATTATACAGCCAAATTTTAACCCAGACACAGTGAATAATTAGACGTTTAAGTCAAGGGGATTTAATAATTGAGTTAGCGCAGCCGACAGAGGATGGAGTCCGCTGATTCAGGTCGTTTGACTTTAACCCTGCATGGCCAACTGAATCAAGATTCAACCTTCGCCTGATTCCAGCTTGGAGCTGAATCATGACTGGCCGATGACGGTGAATATGCCAACACTGGCCATTCCGGTCTCCCTTGCCTTGGCCAGTAATGATTACTATCTTCGGGTACGAATTTTCGCAAAATACACGGGATATAATTTAGTTCGCCCAAGGACTAGAATATATAACACTCAAACCTCCTGCAAGATAGCTGGACAAGCAGAGGATGCATTCTAAATTTTGGTTGAGGCCATTTTTTGATGCAACAGAATTTGGTAGAGGTGCACTCACATATTTCGTTACGGGATACCTCTCTCATTGTGCGTTGGGATTTGATACAGTGTCCCGCAGGCAGCCGCACAGCGGCTATTAGTATAAGCAGAATGACATTACCAACAAAGACAAGGGAGACTGGAATGACCATTTCTGACTTATTAGCTGTCATCAGCCAGACATATCCAACCCCACATTTTGTGACCCCGGAGGCTTGAACATGCGCCCTGTTGGTTAGAACTCCAAAGTCATAACTATTGAAGCACGGACTCATTATCCTGTCCATTGCAATCGGGTAAGTAACGTACCGATCGCTTTACGGGGCAGACTCATCTCAGTGTGCCTGGGGATCGATCTGCTCATACTATCTGGCCTACTAGCCGCTGTGCTACTGCTTACGGGGTTCTAGATGGAGCCTGCCTAGTAGCTCCTTTGTGGATCCTGGGCACGAAGTGCAAATATGATCTTTTTAGCAGATTAGGGAGTCTGCTGTGCCGCAAATAAATTTCATTCTCAACGTCCGGAAATTAGTCACTACCTTTTGAACCCGCAACTTTCGCAGGTGCTTACAAAAAACACTTAGCCTTACCAAACTCACTGATATAAAATCGTCGTTATATTTTCAGAGGTTATTCGACAGTAAGTATGGAATTGACTGCCAAAGTCAATGCTTTGCTAATCACACATGATCAGAACTTCGCAGGATATTATTATATCCACAGAAACTGGCTCTCAGCCCCAAAGTATACCAGCATACAAGGTCATTCAGAAGTACAGCGAAAGTTAATCGCTACTGTGCTGCTGCTGCCGTACATTATGGCGCGAGCTACTGCGCCGTAGATCGTAGCTGGAACAGCGTTTTGTGCAAATGCGTAAATCATTCTGACTTAGCTGCTGGTAAGGCTAACCAAGCGCTTTAAGTATGCATATATGTGATCTTCATGAAATACAATGTGAAAATGTATTCATTATGCGCAAAACAACCCTTGCTTTCCGCGTGATTTATTTTTCTTCCTTGAAAATCATAACAAGAAGTTGACCTTGCAAGTTTTCCAGCAAAGTAGTAGGTTGCCAGAGCAGACCAACGACTTTTCATCGTAGATGTTCAAGAGTATCGCCATTTGGCCCCCGTAGACACAGGACGAAAACACACTCATTACGGGGGCTCATAGAAAGTTTTACTAAACAACTTCACTCAATCTACTGCCCCTTATTTCCGGTCTGAAGACAACGCAAAGCATTTGAATAAAGAAGGGTATGGCATGTTAGGCGGGCAACATTACTTTGCATTTGCAAGACAGTTCGACCGTCATTACCGACTGCGTGCACCGTATGTCCTACAACATGGCAGGCGCAGAGATGGTGACTTACGCGTGAATTAGTTTATAGTGCTAGCAGACTTACGATGCATCTACTGCACTCTCTCCTCCTCCTCACCCACACGAACCCGGTTTCAAGAAGACCGGTGGCGGGATCAGACGGAGTACTAATTTTTATCAACAGTGAATGACGGCCTTTTTTGCTGAAAATTTTGAAATGATACTTCCAAAATAAAGCGTATCTCTCTCTCTGTATTTCTTTCTCAGAGTTTAATAATTCAATTGACCCAATTTTGAAAAAGTCGGTGGCCTCGGTGGGCCTCGGTTGATTCTAGATCGATTGCTTAGGAAATCCTGCTTGGGCAGTTAGCTTACTGTAAAAGAATTGGCGGATTCCATAATTTGCAGTAGGCTGGGTGGGTAACTTGACCCAATTGTGATTAAATGCCGGCTCCCGGTGGGGGCCTCATAGCTCAGTTTTCTAGAACGTTGGCTGTACTAAAGCCTTCCCCTTACTGGCGTGGGTTCGAATCCCACTAAGGCCGCCGAGTTTTTCACAACTGGGTAAATTGAAGCTGTGGATGTTGAAATCCTGAGTTGAAGCCTCGCCAGGCACAGGACTCTTCATTGAGACATTTCTCAGTCTAGTTCTGGAATAAAGTGCCCATGGGAAAGAATGCAAGCCTTAGTAGCTGTCCGATTCTAGCTACTCTGGAATGAAGTCAGCATAGTCTACATGTTTAGAGGTTATTGCTCATACAGAGCTCCCCTAGCATACTACTTAATGGCTCTGTATTTAGTACACTTCACGAGAGTTGCCCTGTAAAGGCTGCTTAAGCTGGAACATACGACGTATAGTCAGCGACCATACCACGTAGAAAGCACCGGTTCTCGTCCGATCACCGAAGTTAAGCTACGTTGGGCCCGGTTAGTACTTGCATGGGTGACCGGCTGGGAATACCGGGTGTTGCCGACATCTCTCTTGGACCTGGCGGCCGTCGTCCATGAGGTTCGAACCGCAATGGACCGAGGATGATCTGGGCATATATTTCCGGCCTTTAAATCCCTCAACGGACTGTGCATCAGCAAGGGAGCATCTGGCTGATTCATGTGACCTCCGCAATGCCCCCCATTGGACCCCCCCCCCAAGGGCAACACTGTTTTTCTCCTAAATATCACCGAGAGTTTTTTTCACTGTCTACTCTTTTTCAACTATGTTCCACTATGTTGGCCTCGCCAACATATCGAGATACTATTATTTTGATACCACAACTCGCATGTACAAATAGGGAATTCAAAGGTGACTCACCTACATCTCCCTAAAATATACTGATACTGATATACTGATACTGGTCCACTGTCTGTCTCAAATGGTTTGTAACCCTGTAGATTTTTTGAGTTAAACTAACATGGCAGTGCTTAGTATAAGTTGAATGATCACAAGCGAGAGCTAGATTGCTACTTTGCCAATTTTCAAGGCCAATTCGACATCAAGCATTCAAGGAAAGAACCAATAGAGAATCTGAAAGCCGGGTTCCCTCAGCAGACCAGGAAAGCATATTCAAAAGGCCAAAATAGGGTTTAGCTTTGACACACTTCCACAGACTACATCCCAAGTTGAAAGAAGGTGATAGGCTGTTAGTTAGTTGAATCAGTCTAGTTTCTGTTAGTTCCTAAGACTCACAGACGATGGAGCGCTGAAATGGGCTTAACCGTCTTCCAGTGGTTGCAAGATTGGGTAGCAGCTAGTTACTAGGCGAAGACAATAAAATGCTCCTCCCGGTGGAGAGAGGCACGAAACGGCTTGTCATCATGTAAAGCTGGCTAACCATTTGTTTTCAAAAAAACATACATATGAAAACAATTTGGAGTGCTAACAAATGGCGAATGATGTGATGCAGTTTAAATTTAGGCTAGGCGATCTTGCTGCCCAATAAACCTACGTCAAAGATGACTTGTATGGCTCCCTAAATAGGACACGAGGATAGGAACGTCCGTCCAGGGGGACGTGCGCATCATTCCAAAAAGGGGGAATATCCCTGCGTGGTAACCCTAAGCCTTAATATAATCCGAAACCGTAGCTCTAATTTCAAACCAAACCATAAAGTTAACACTAACCTGAATCTTATGGATAAAATTAACCCGAACCCTAACTATAACCCAAATCGAAACACTTACCTTAAGCCTAACCCTAATTTTCCAGGAATGTGACCCAAAGCCCCCTGTTATGTGGGCAGTACGTGTTCTCATGACCTGTTTCAGAGGCCATATAAGTAATCATGACCAAACCTCCATGTTAAACTCTACCGCCTGTCATAACATGCCTGCCAATGAATATTATCACTACCAACCCCCGGTGGTGCACCACCCGAGGATCGAACCCGCGAACCGTTGAGCAGAAGTCTAACGCTCTAACCCTTGAGCCACGGGCTCCTTGCCTAGCCCGTTTAGATCAGGAATATTGACTTGGATTCGTTGACGAACGCTCACCGATTGCTAATAGAACTCGCTCGTTCCGCTCTGCCTTGAGGCTTACTGGAATGGCCGTTTCTGGCTTATTAGCCGTCATCAGCCAGTCATACCCAATCCCAGGTGGTGCACCACCCGAGGATCGAACCAGCGACATTTTGTTCAGAAGTCCAAAGCTTTAACCATTAAGCCTGCCAATAGTTGGAAACTCCGGAACTGGGTCACAAGACACTCGGATCGGGGGAGTTTAGCTCTTTGGTCAGGTCGTGCAGTAAGTAGTCCTACCCTTTCATCTATAACGATATTCCCGATCACCAACTGGAATTGCCAACTAAGGTAGTGGGATACAAACAGCAGGTATGTGGGGGTTGCAGTGCTAATGAATAAAAGCCGTAAATTAATTAACGAATCCAAATATACTGGACTGCTGTTGACAATTTGCCGAAAAAAAAAACCAGAAACGTCTTCCAAAGGAGTGATTTATTTTTTTCTAAGTTTTGGTAACCAAAACATTTTACTTAAGTAAATGGAGGTTTTTCCATTATAATCAATTAATTACGTAAAAGCGGATCCCGTTGCTCCTAAAGTCTGCTCGAAATACACAGTTTTATAAGCTGTATCAACAACCTTATAAAGATCACACTAAGAGCATCTTAAAATTCAGCTGCCTGAAAAAACTTTTAAAATGAGAGGCTTAACCAAGCCTAAAATATTTTTTGAAGGAAAAGTTGTTTCTAACAAAGATCACTAAAAACTAGACTTTAACGACCCCTCCCAGAAAAAAGGTCTAGCTCTAAATAAATTTCAGAAAACCATGGAAATCTCTATTTGTTAAAAAACCTTTTTTCTGAGTGCCGTCTCCATTGGTGATTGGCAAAGTTTCGAAGAAACGCTAACAGACCATGGAGAACTTATAAATAAATCGGTGGTTATATTTCCTACTCATCGATAATATTAACTTCGGCTAATTACTCACCTATGCATGAAAGAATATTTAAAAAAGTTAATATGGTATTTTAGAGGTTATTGCACGAAACCTAGGTTCAAAGTATATTTAAACAGAAGAGGCAGAAAACGGAACCCAACTTTCTATAAGACAAGTTTGACTAAGTACCAGTGAGAGCATCATCACATCATCACATCACATCATAACATCACCGATGCCAATATTAACAGCAACACCAACACCAACATAACCAATGCCAACACCATCACATCCTCATCATCTTCATCATTAGCAGCGGCATCTACCTAGTCGTTGTAATGTATTTCGCAAAGAAAATAAACCAGGTGAATCGAGAACTTACTCTTTATGACTTTTTCCTGACAAGTGCCATAGAGAGGTAGGCTAAGAGTTTTCCACTCGTAACTCGTCGAACTACCCATGGCTTGCCCAGTTGGCACTTCTGTCCGCGCAAAGAAACCAACTTCCTTATAAAGAACAGAAAAAAGGCCGAGAGGGAATAGATGGGGCGCACAAAGCGACCAATTATCGACGAGGCTTGGGTTAGGAGATTGGGCATGAACAGGCACTAAAGGCAAGGTTTTTGTCCTGCTGACAGGCCAGTCCGTTGGGTGCACAATCTGCGTACCTCTATGTACCTTGACGTAGCGTCATCCACCCAGTCGAATGTCTAAATATCACATCCCTCGTTTCCACCCACAGACCTGTTTTCTGGACGTTGAGCTGTTAGAGTGTAGCGGTGGATGAAACCCAACACCTTATCAGTCCCTTCTCCATGCAGGTATCAACAGTTTGAAGGCATGAATTGAACAAAATCCCGCCATGTCTGAGGGGCGGTGGTTTTGGTCGGTCAGCTTTGCAAGCAGACTGAAAATAACTTACCCCAGGTAAGCTATTACCGACATATAACTGGGGCTCTCAAAAAAGAGATTAGGGGACGCTTATATGTCCCCCAATCCCCCCCGGCAGGACACGCAAACAGGAACGACCTGAAAGGCTAGGGGCATTAGGTTCAAGGTTAGGGTTAGGATTAGAGCTGGGGTTAATGGTAAAAATATATTCACGATTAAGGTGTGGCGTAGGGTTAGCACACGGAGCCAGTTACCCGGCTCAGAATTTAGCGCAAGCCCACTTACATGAAGAGGGGGGGGGAGAACATTCTTATCTACCTGTCCTGTCCCTCAGGGGAAGTGGGCACACAAGGGATTCTTACCTTCAATTTGCCTCATCCCAGCGCTCGATTAAAGCAATATACGAGCAACGTCTCATTGCCAAACGCCTTGTGAAACAAGGCTAAACCTCGCTTGTTTTTATCAATGCAACCAGATATTCTTCGCAGATCTGAACCCCAAATGAGGCCTGTTGTGCACCAGATGACCAAAAGGCTCTTCCAGTTTTCACCAGATTTCAAAACAATTAGTTGCTGAAACTTGTTGAGACTTGTTGATCTCCTGTGTCTACATGTACCAACTATGTGTCAGTAAATGGGAGTAATTTTTACTACCATTATTTCTTGGTGCGTGGGGCTACTACTTTTCTAACAGGTCCATTGTAGCATGTTTTTTGGTAAACTTGACCCGTGAAGAATATCAGTACACTCGCATTCTCTGCCAACATTTTGGTGTCATAAACTGCCTTTATATTTCGCCTAGGTGGAGGCATATGATCTCTTCATAGCCGTGAGCATTGTCTACAGACTACAGCAACCTATCTCTCACTCATATTTCAGAAGAAATATACTGCCAGCCTGCCCGGTTCTCCATGAACCAGTTGGCCAAGTTTATTTGCCTAAATTTAGTATCGAAGTCAGCATAACGATATAACTTGTGTAGGAAATGTGGCCCTTCCGAGACATTATTCTACCGTAGGGCAGCAGAAGCGTCCAGGTAGAATGGTTGAATTATAGGACATCACAACACCAATACACACACAAAATAAAATACGAGGATTACTCCTTCCTGAACCGAAATAAACCCGCTGTTGCCGTCTTCGTGTACAGTTATACATAGACGCCGACTTATTGTATGAACATGACTACCTTACTGAGAGCACATTGGATATTCCGTTCGCTTAAAAAACCTCACTCAGTAAACCCCGTTTACCAGCATTATCTTCTTAGAGGTGGTCTTGTGCCAAAGTGCCCGGGGGAGAGGAGAATGTGAACATTCAGTAAGGACATTAAACCCTTGACAAAAGCCATAGAAGCATGGCATGTGATGTGTAGTATTCGGAGATGTACTAAACGAACGAAGTGCACACATGCGAGTGACATTTTTTTACTCTGATAATGCATGGCTTGAATGTACACCACGTTCGAGGAGACCCTCTGTTCTTGAGAACCAAGAGTTAAGAGAGGCTAGTAAAAATGGTGGCGTGTCGAGAACTCTTTGAAATATTGAGCGAGAGATGACATATTTTGATTACGCTTGGAGTCGTCTCTATATAGATTGGGTATTTAAAGAGATGCACTATTTCGGATGTTAGTTTGACCAGTTACTTGGCATAAAGTACTATTATTACAGGATATTCCAAGATCTCGTATTGCGAGACAGCCCGAAAAGAGTTTTGTGTTAGAATGGGAAATTCTACTGCGTATCATATGCTACTGACGCTAGATAATAAGATTAAAAATACAAGGGAGATTGCTTATACAAATACGACACCCATTAGAAATGGAATTTGTAGACGACCATTTTACAGGAGAAAACGTTTTTTTAAAAATTTACAACCTTGTTGGATTTGTAACATAAAACTACACATCTTTGGTTATCTGATATTTTGTCCAGCCATACGACAGTTCGACGGGCGTATCCGAAGCGTTACACCATGTGCACCACTGCAAGGTGCCATAGGGAGGGTGACTTGCGTTTGAATTAGATAAGTGTAAGAGTAGACATGCGCTGCATCTACCGCACTCTCTCTCTCCCTCCCCCTTCTGGGCCCATTGTCATGACCAAGTCAAGAAGGCCGGAGGTGGGAGGTCCAGCTATATCAGAAAGATAAAGATATCAAAGTAGCACATGTGTAACAATTGCTTGCTGTTTTTGAAAACGTAAATGAATATTGAAGAAAAAATACGCGAGCATTATCCCCTATGAATAGTTTACAGGAAATTTCATTATTATTGAAAAGACGTAGTTATTACGTATCTGATGGTGAATACACATAACTAGTTCATTACATTGCGAAGAACCCTTTTTAACTATAAATGATCATTCCAGTGAGTACTTGGGAGTAAGCACACATAACCTGTAATGTGAAGGCTACGAAAGTGTGTAAAAATGCAAGTTATACTGGAAAACGGCATAATATATATGTATATGTATAGTGAGAAACAAAACCTTTCGTTTTGGTGAGCTAAAAGGCCCGTCCAATTTGACATAACTAGTTTGCGTTTTCCATTGATTTTCAATGCGTCTATTAATTTAAGCCTATTTTAAAGAAAAATGCACAAAATTATACCATCGAGTACTCAATTTGAAGATAATTACATCTTTAAGTTTTCTCCATAAGAAGAGAGCAAATTTCAGTTAAAAAAGGTTCTGAATTCTTGACTTATTTTGTACCCAACCTGCTATTAAAACTGCATCTAAGGTTTCCACAGCACAAACTGTTTATTTACCGTATAGGGCAAACCTTGCGTTTATAAATGCTATAAAAAGGCCTTATACAGGGTTCGTCAAAGTTTGCAATGTATGTGGGCCATGTTGTGTACTTTAAGAGCAACATTGTTAAAAAGGAAGATACGATGATTTCAAATGGAAATTTCAAGGTCTAAAAATGCATATATCGAAAGATTTCAAAACTGATAAATAAAATTTCTTCAGGTATATCCAAAAAATGACGAATTTATCACCAAATGAAAATAAAACAAGTATTATTTGCAAGCAAGTTTTAATACAATCTAGAGTAGATTTGCTATGTCATTACATTTCGTTCAAAATTCTGAAATTTGTTTTCAATTTGAAATAAAGCATATAAATACAGTTTTCCCATTTGTTATCGTACAGCATAATCACAAAGTATATCAGTTACGTCAGGATGCCGGCTTTAGCATGAAAGTTTCTCATAAATGTTCAATGCCCTTATAAATTCAAATATATTTTACAGAAAACATAAACAAAAATTTCTTGGAGAGCAATTTACATTTGCTTCAAGGTATTCACTTGAAAGAAAGGGCACATTTAGATGTTAAACATTTAT